>VZTM01040738.1:99145-120341 GCA_013400555.1 Jacana jacana | reverse complement strand
TTGTCTAATGAACCACGTAAAAACAGCAGTGCTGGGATCCAACAGATTGCTGTGATGGAAATGAAAGCTCTCCCAGTGAATTGATGACTGATTTGTTTAACCATATGCTTAGGTGGTCTTTCTTGTTCCCCGTTAACTACCCATTTCTGGAGTATCTGTGATCTTTGGGTCTGTGATGATGCTGAAAGGCCACATTAATAACTGCCAAGACCTGCGTCATAAATCTGTAGGGCCAACTGAATAAGATTTAAGCCACATTTAGAAATTCAGCATGGCATTTTTGCCTACCATAACATGCAGGCATGCAGGGTTTTGAGCATGTAAGTACCGCAATTAAGCATGCATTTGATGATGAGAGAAGGGAATCAAATATGTGCACAAAATAAAAGAATGTTCAAATGAAACCCACAGCAAAACCTTGCCTTGCTGCTGAGAAGTCCAGGCACTTCTAGGACAGCAGAAATCCAACTTTAGAGCTAGTCCCAAGCCTAGGAAGAAAGGCAAGAGTCTGTGGGAGAACTTTAGCGGTGAAGGTTCCCAGTGTTTTGCTGCAGGGCTTGTGGTTTCTACTGGGACTGGTTTTGCTGCTCTTATAGGTTATGTTCTCGTTACGTTTTCTTTTTTCCAACCTGATTTAAAAATAAAAAAAAAAAGAGTTTTGTTTCCCGTTATTATTGTTGAGGAAATAAAATGACTCATCCTTTTAGGAAATTGTCGTCTTGATTAAAGATGGGCTTTAAAGCCCCTCAATTCCAGGTTTAAGCCTGGGGGGGACTGTCAGATCTGAAAATAATTTCCAAACTTTTGAGCTTTGCCTTCTGATGCAAGCATGAAATCAAATTGCAAGCATGCATTGCTAGCACACTTGTTTCTGAGGTGCACCCAAACCCTTAGAGGTGATTTTTTTTCTCCTTCTCTCAGTGTGAAGGCTTCACTTGATGTGACTTCAAAAATTCATTGAGTAGTCAGACCTGCTTGGAGATCTGTTGGATGCTGGGAACAAGTGCAGTTCCCCAACAAGCACCTGGATTCTATCTATATCCATATTTAACTAGGCATAGAAAGAGCAAAGCAAGGGGGATAAATAGGTAGGAGGAAAAAAAAATAGAAGACAAAATAATTTCTTAAATTGAATAAAAGCAATCAGAGGATGATGTGGCTTGTCTTTCAGAGCTGAGGAAATGTCTAAAGGAAGAAGAGGGTAGGTAATATCTGTTTATCAGCTCTTGTGTGGGAGCAGAGTTAAGGGGCTATTTTGCCCTTTTGGAGTTGGATTTACTTTGCAGCACAGATTGTCCAAACACAATTATGAGCTTTTGTTGTAAGCTGTGGGGCAGCTGTATATGAAAAGCAATCTTCTGACATTACTTAATTTAGGCTTTTGTTGTCTATTATGAAATTGAAAAATTTGAAGAGTTCTCAGGCTAATGGCCTCTCTTTAAAAGGCCAAATAAAAACTCCAAGGATTGGAGGGATTTCATCCAGGTTTGATTATAGTCTTTATAGCTCTAGTTTACTTCCGTGTCAAGCTGGGGGTCTTCACAAGGTCTCTGGGTCTCTCTTTCTTTATGATCTTTGCCTGGTTGCCTGTCCAAATGTGCTGTTGCCAGAGTGGTGATGACCCTGTCAACTTCAGATACGCAAGGCAAAGTGATGAGAAACAGGAAGGTGGCCAGAGAAGCGCTCTGGGAGTACATTCACTGGTGTTGCTTACAGGTGCTAGGGTCAGGTTTATTGTTACTGATGAGTGGGGACAGTGGTGCAGCTTGTGTACATGTCCATCCAGCGCAACTGCATGGCAGAAAGGGAGTTGCTCAAATGGTAAAGATGAGCCTGAGTTGTCCTCCCCACGATGCAGGAGGACACCAATTTCCACGCAGACGTGAGGTCAGAAGGTGATGGCAAGGCTCTGACCTGCTCTGGTGAAGGTCAAGGCCACTGAATGGCCCACAGCTTGTCTCTGCAGAACATGATATATCAGGATGCAAATGCCTGGCAGAGTAGGGTGCTGGGATGGTGGCTAAGAGCTGTTGTGGGGGAGATTTATCTAGCTTCTCACTACCTCTGAAAGAGTGAATTCCTGNGATTTCTAAGACTTGGACACTGGCCTGACTTCACTGTGTGTTTCCAAACCCAGCGTATTCTGAAGTGGTGCTGTGATCCATGCCTACCTCTCCTTGAGTCTTGATACATTTTTGGCTTTGGAGAGTGCAATGGGGGTTCCACTGAAACTCCTCTGAAATCCTATTAGTTTTCTAGACAAGGAAATCCTTCCTGTAGTTTTTTTCTTTCNCATGTCCATCCAGCGCAACTGCATGGCAGAAAGGGAGTTGCTCAAATGGTAAAGATGAGCCTGAGTTGTCCTCCCCACGATGCAGGAGGACACCAATTTCCACGCAGACGTGAGGTCAGAAGGTGATGGCAAGGCTCTGACCTGCTCTGGTGAAGGTCAAGGCCACTGAATGGCCCACAGCTTGTCTCTGCAGAACATGATATATCAGGATGCAAATGCCTGGCAGAGTAGGGTGCTGGGATGGTGGCTAAGAGCTGTTGTGGGGGAGATTTATCTAGCTTCTCACTACCTCTGAAAGAGTGAATTCCTGTTTCTGTAAGAGTTGCTGTGCAGTCCTGGGCAGTTAAGGGCTGTATGAATGTGGCAGTGATGAGAGCAGAGTCTCCTCTACTGTAGTACCGTATCTCCTGTAACAGCAGTTGGGAGAGCTGTTCAGAAGAATGTGTGGTAGGTGAGCAGGGGGTAATCCAGGACTCAAGTAATACCTCAAAATTAGAGATGGGTTAAAGACCGGAAGCCTGAGGTTTTACATTACTTTGACATTTTTGTTAGCTTTAACCTTTAAAGCTGAGAAATATGGCTGTATACAATGAATCACTCTGGTTTTGTCCTGGTATTTTAGCAGACGGGGAAGTTGGCTTTAAGGTGGAAAAGGGAGAAAATGGTGATACTCAAACCAGAGGTCAAAGTGCAAGGCATTACAGACATACCTTTCTTTCAGATGAATCCACATATCCTGAATACCCCACCANTACTGAATTCTTCAATTCTTTTTCAGCAGGGATCAGAGATGTGAAGCTTAACTGGGGGAGTTCAGTAAGTGAACGGGATTGTATACATGCAAAGTACTATAGCAGACATCTGTGCAAAGTGTTATTATACATGCCTATTATTCCTAAGGTTGCAAAACTGTTTAAAATATTAACCCATATATTCACATTCTTGTAACTTTCATAAACCTTCACCTAATGGGCTGAAAAATGTCCCACTTTCTCTTTGTTTGATGGCAATTTTCTTCCTGAAAGCTTGAGTAAATTCTCTCCAGCTGTCAGTTGTTCCTTCTTTTTTCCCAATTTATTAGAAAAAAGTGAGTGTGGGGGAAAAAGCAGAAAATACTTTTCCCTTTTCAGTTATTCTAACATGCTCTTAAGCAAGGTAGCAGACTAACCTGCTGGATTTTGAGCTGATAAATGGATATAAGCATAGGGTTTGTTGAAGGTCTCTGTCTTCTTTCGATGTTTGAGGGAAACAACAAAAAAGGAGGTCACGGCTTCTGATGCCATGACAAATTAAAAGTGTTGTTCTGGGCATCCTGAAGTTGATGGAGATCTTTCAGACTGTTGGTTTAAAGAGAGAAGCGCGATCCCTATAAAACCTACTGGGTAAGTGTCACAAATTGTATTTGCTGTAAGTGTTGGCTTACATTAGATCCCAGTTCTGTGTCATAGGAGGTAGTCACAGAAACACAGGTCCTGCTCCTCCATCTTTTTGTCAGAGTTGAAGACACACCTGCTCTTAAAACATGCTGCCTTTTAAGTGTGGCTTTCAGGCCATAACATTTTCTTCAGGCTTAGCTCAGTGAACAGACCTCTCAGGGCCCTTGAAGAAAACCTCTGAAAAAACTAGTGTGAGTAATAATTAAAATAATAATAAGCTGCAGCATAGCCATGGGTAGAGACCAGGGCTTTATTCAAACCACCATCCATCTCCATCTGGGAAGCGGTGGTTGGGATGCCTCAGTTCGAGGGTCTCTTGGCCCATTGGAGCCCACAGACCATTCTTTGTTTGTCTGGGACGTAAATGAAAGACTCGGGTAAGAGACAGAAACCTACATGTCATCAGTAGAGAGGACACCTATGACTGATTTGATCTCAGAGTCCTTTAAACTCTGACCTCATAGAATCATACAGTAATTAGGGTTGGAAGGGATTTTAAAGGTCATCTGGTTCAGTCTCCCTGCCTTAAAGAGGGACATCTTCAACTAGAAGAGGTTGCTCAGAGCCTCATCTGACCTGACCTGGAATATTTTCAGGGATATGACATCTACCACCTCTCTGGGCAACCTGTGCCAGTGTCTTCATCCTAATAATAAAGAATTTATTCCTTCTATCAAATGTAAACCTACCTTCTTTTAGTTTAAAATCATTACCCATTGTTGTATCACAATAGAGTCTGATAAAAAGTTTGTTCCCATTTTTATTATAATCCCTCTTTAAGTACTAAAGTGCTGCAATGAGCTCTTGCTGGAGCCTTCTCTTTTCCAAGCTAAACAACCCCAACCCTCTCAACCTATTTTCATAGAAGAGGTGTTCCAGCTCCCTGATCATTTTTGTGGCCCTCCTCTGGACCCACTCCAACTGGTCCACATCTTTCCTGTGCTGAGGGCTCCAGATCTAGATGAGGTACTTCAGGTGGAATAGAGGGGGAGAATCACATCCCCCAACCTGCTGGCTACAGCATCTGATCTTTAACATCGTACTGAAAGTCAGTGGAGTTATAAAGCAGTAGCAGTCCAGAGTCCTGGTCCTGCTTGAAGTGGGATTTGAGTTGTGAATCTGGTGCTCCTGATCCTATTTTCCACCTCGGAGAGAGTTTGATGTGTGCAATGCTGCACAAAGAGCATAATGAAGTGGTTCAACTGGAGAGGCCTTTTGGGAGTGCAGGTACTCAGCAGGCTCTTATCTCCCTTCTGACTCAACTTCTCCCAGCACTTCTGTAACCGCTTCCTCTTCAGCCTCATTAGAGGCAAAAGCTACTCCTTTCCCTTGCCCACAGCAGCTCTGGGTTATCTTGCTATTTACTCCTGGCCTCGGGTCTTCCCACCGGCACACTCCTGACTAACGTTTATGCCTCTTGACGTCGCTGTCCTGACACTGTGAGCTGCTCTTTGCCCCGCCTGCGCCCAGCTGTGTCCACTTGTGTCCTACGCTTCTTTTGCCTCCTGCTTTTTGCTTCTGCAATCCATGAGGCTTTAAGGGTATTCCTTGTTTTGCTGACCCTGAGGTTCTCTCCTCTCTCAAAGCCGAAAGACTGATACATACTGCAAGGCAAATCAGTGCTTTCCTCTAAGTACCCCAAATTATTGCTTTTCATCTTGAATTCCCTTTATATGCCCTGTTTTCCCACAGCCCCTCCTTGATGCCGGGGATGCTTGGGACATGATATAGCACCAGGAAAGACACCACTGCTTACTCAGCATGGAAACACACAGTGCAAGCCTGCATGGACAAAATCCAGCCTTTCTTATTCCTGGTCTCATTTGAAGCACGCAGGCTCAAGCAATATGGGATGTGTTGTTTGTACAGCCTCTGGACCGGGCACAGGAAAGATCCTGGACTGCCGCCGTTTTGGTCCTCCTTGTGCCATCACTTATGGCTCTGAGGAACGGATGCTGAGCCAAGACCTGGTGCATTCCCTCCTATCAGATGTGCTGTTTTATTTTATTTATTTCTTTGTTTTTCCCGAAGGGAGGGAAAGCTGGTGTATTTGGCACTTGTGCAAGCCAAAATGAAATAATGGAGGAGGGGGAAAAAAAAAAAGAAAAGGAGGAAGGAGGAATCCCGTGGCAGCAGCAGTAAATAAAAACAAACCTCTTGTTAATGATTTACAGAGAGAAATCATATTCCACATGTTTCAGGGTGCAGAGGGAAATGTTTGATCAGAGGGAGAAGGAGAGATTATTGCCCTATCACGGTGGTGATGGAGGCTACTGTGTCTGATGGCAGCTCTCCAAAAGCAGAGTTGATCTAGGAAAGTTTGGTAACACAGATGATGGAATTGTGCAGGCTTTTGCTTTCTGTGGCTGGTCTCTGTGCCAATAGCCTTTCCCTAAATACCCATAAAAATTTCCATTTGTAGCCTGGAGTGGCTGCCACTACCTCCAGGATGGTGCACTTGGCAAGGGCTGGCTAGAATGGAGTAAGCATTTGAAGTCCCCTTCTTGTATGTGTTGACACTTCTCCCCAAAGAGTTTTATGGCTGCTGTTAATGGAATAAGTTTTATTTTTAGAGTAGCACACACTGCGGCACCCAGGGCTATCATCTTAGCAGTCACCTTTGATTATACATCTTGCCAAGAATGATGATGTTTGGTCTGGAAGCACAGCGACCTGGTGTTGACCTGACGTAGGCAAATCTCCTGGCTTGGCTCTTTGTGTTGTAATGAGCTGGAGCACAGTTGGCATCTCATTCTGGTTTCTAGTGTCCCAGAGGCCTAATCTTCATAAGGGTGATGGGTAAAAAAGACACACCAACTCCTGATATCTTTGCGATCAAACTCTATACCTTGACGCAGAGGTGTAAATCCAGTGAACCAAGCCCAGATTTAGAGATGTCTTGCAGCAGAATTTGGCTCAGAGGGCACAGGTGGGAGGAGACTGGTACTTAGTCTGGTCCTGCAGAGGGCAGAAGTAAGAATGAAGAGGTGTTTACAGGTTTGATGACTGTACTCTCTTCCCCAAACCCAGATACAGCTTTACATTTTGAGTGAGCAGATTTATAAAACCTTGGCATAGTTCTTAGCTGTGAGCTTGTAAAAGTCCTTGGGCAACATGATGGGCATCTCTCCTACCACAGATGGGTGCTTTGCTATGCTGGCTGTTACCACAGCTGTACCTTGGGCAGTATTGCTTTTATGGGCCTTGTGATTTATGGCCATGTCAGTTGTTTAATCATTCAGTTGGCCCTCCCTTCCACGCTGTACGATAGTTAGTTACTTACATAGAAAGGTGACTATCTGATCTAATTATGGAGTCTCAAACTTAATTATGGAGTCAAATATGATTCCATAATCTACTCTTAATGTCTCTATGTTGAGAAGACAGATACATGCGTGTGTAATGTGCACACTTACATGCCTCTGCAATTATGGATATGCTTAGGCTCTCATTTATTTCCGTCTCTTTGTCTCGGGGAGAGGATGCTTGCAGCCTCATCTGGATGTGAGAGATCTTGAGGTTATCTTGTCCTTCCCCCTCCAGTGTGGCTTTTTCTGGCTCCTTTTGCTGGGTTTGACTGAGGCAGAGACATCTGTCAGCATTGGTCAGTCATGCTGGTGAAGGTGCAGAGGTTTGATAACACTTGGACACAGGACAATGCAATGGAAAGCAGTGAAGATTACATTTCTGTTCTGGTAGCTGCCATTAATCCTTGCCCCTTGTTTTCATGAGGATAAACCACACTGAGGGGAGCTTCCTTTCCCTTCAGAGAGAGGCCTCTGACAACCCATGCAAAATAAGATAGAGGTGGAAGGACTAGAACAAAAGCAGCTTTGGGAGCAAAGGGACCACATGGAAAGGGACCTTTCTGCTGTGTAATACTGTGTTCATCTAATTCATCCTACCAACAAACCACATGCCATAGTTAGTTAGCTAGTTAGTTTGCTGTATAGATAATCTGTGGATTACAGGCATTCACATATGGTCATTCCACTCACAATTATTCTTATCAGTTGAGGATCTCATACAGTATTTGTCGTACACCCACATCCATTTTATACATTCCAGTGTCTAGGTGTATCTTACAGAGGGGGATTTTAGCAATATGTTTAAAATTGTCATGCAGTAGAGAGTCATACAGTAGAGAGACCAATTTGCCTGGCACTGGAGACAGAGAAAGTATAAATACATCACAGAAGCAGAGTATGGCTGGGGTTGGAAGGACCTCTGGAGATTGTCCAGTCCACCATGCTGCTCAGCACAGGGTCACCACAGGCAGGATGCTCAGGGCTGCCTCTGGTCAGGATCTGGATATCACCAGACTGTCTCTGATTCTTTTTTAAGAGATGACGTTCATTTGTTTTTCTTGAAGGGGAAGTCCTTCTGCATTGTTTCTGTCCTGGCTGACCCAAGGCGGGTGAAAGGGAGAGGGTGTTTCCTATGGGATCTATAGTGTGGATGGAAAATAACTATCACAGTCATTTTTCCAGCTCCCTGCCAAAGCTGGATTGTTCTTTCAGAATATCATGGCCACAGGAAGTAACAAAGGCTGTGGTCTAAAGGTGCAATAAATCTAACTCCAGGGCTCCGAGAGGCAGATAAAATACACTAATGGGGCATGATACTGATCCAGTATAAACTCATTCTCCTGGTTCAAATTTGTTGAAAAGTTCTTGTAGTGATTTAATTTTAACCCAGCAGACTTTGTATTGCGTCACACTATGTCACTTGTTTGCAACAGGATGGCTTTCTGGCTCACAGGTTTTACCCATGGTCTGGAAACTGCTTTTAAGTCGGCATGAAGAAAGTTTTAACCCTTGAATGCTCTGGTTCATTTGATAAAAGTATGATCAGATGCCTGTTCCTGATCTGCATCAAACCTGTACTGCTGGTCATCTGTCAGTGCACAGACCATGACCACAACCACGCTGGAATTTCCCAGGATTTTTTTTGTAAAGCAATAATGAAGAAATAGGTTGATGTGATTTTTTTATGTGTGTATTGCTAATGTGGGTTAGCTGAGTTCAGTGCAGCTCACTGCATGCCAGGCTGTTGGGTTTCTATATCCCATGATGGATTCTGAAGTTTCACTGACACTTCTCATAAAAACAGGTTTCTGACCAAAACTTTCCCTCGGGTGTAATGTGGGTTGTCCATTGGCCTCTGCCCCAGAGGCAGCTGCATTTCAGCGGTGGCATATATAATTGAGGAAGCAACCCAGGAGTCTTTGGAGTGAAAGGTGATATCTCATCATTAAATATTGCTGTATAATCTCCAGTGCTTTGTGGTGAATGGTTTTAAAAAGATGGAGCGTAAAGAGGCTTCCAGGATTTCTGATATTTTGCAGAGATTAGGGGTTTAACTTGCATGTCACATGAGGGAACGTGAGATCCAAAGGCAACATGACAGGCATGGAGTTTGGGAAGACATGGGCTCCTCTTCCCGTTCACTGTGACACTCTCAGACTCCTGCCTCAGGTTTCCCTCACTTGAACCTGTTCAATAGAATTTTGTTGGTTTTTGGTTTTTTTGTTTTTTTTTTTTTCTTTTTCATCTTCCAGCATTTTGGACTCTGTGGATGAATCATAAAGCAGTCTCAGCAGCCACCGTTGTGGCTGAGGTCAGTGTACTATGGGATTTGGGCAGCATCCTTTCATATTGCTCCAAGCTCTAGTGCTCCTGCTGCTTGAGCAAATCAAGCTGCAGCACAAACTCTGGGCAGCTGAATCTGGCTGGGATGCATTTGTCTAATGAGCATTTGCTTGTTACTAACGTGGCTGCTCCTGTGTGTAGGGCAAAAGCCATGCCAGGTATGAAGCCCACTTTCATTTCATGGAGAATCCTAAACAGGTGGATTTCTCCCCTCTGCTGTGGGCTCTCACCTCTGTTTTTGTCACCAGGAAATTTTCAGTTTAATCACTTTATAGCCCTGGCATCTGAATACTTGAGTAGCTGCCTGAGGCAGTAAAAGGCAGATTATTCATAGCCCTTAATGGAAGGCATCTAGTGTGACCCAAAGGGGAGGTTTTGTACTTCAGCCCTTTGCCTCCAGGAGTGTGTTTGAGGTGCCCAGAGAAGCTGATAAGGAATGTGTGAGCTACCTAACAAGGCTGAGCACACAGGCCTTTGATTATTTCTCAGTACTTATCAGAGAGAGCGTGAATCTCTCCCTAATTAAGATCTAATGTTAACTTCTGTGAAACTTGTTGTCATTCACCTGTGAATTATCCTCCTCAAATTTAACTTGACTGCAGGAAGGCTGCTAGCAGTAACACTTTCCTCTGGGGGTTTAATTTGGATGGTAAAATGTCTCTGTAGTTGCTTACTGAATGGGACTCAGTGCTGGTGAGCCTCCGAGGTCTGGAAGGGCAGTTTGGGTGAGCACTTAAAAGTCTAGACAGGGCCCATCTCCTGGGTGTTTAAAATAGAGCTGGAGGTCTCCTGGAAAATCCACTTTCTACCTAGATTTCCAAATCTGCATGTTGCCAGCTAAGGCTGAAAAGTTGCTGGAGGAAGAGTTCATCTCTGTCCCTTCTGCTTGAACGCAGCAGCCTAGGGAGGGAAGATGGGGAAGTTTCCAAAAGAGGCTACACGTTCAGAAACCTGAAGTGAGGTTTCCTAATTAGTCAAAGCAAAGGTAGCCTGCCCAAACAAGAAAGACAAGCATAAATGTCCCTGCACCCCAGTCATTTAACTATTAACCCTGGAGGAGAGTAAGGAGATACCTAAAACAACAACCCAGTTAATTCTGTGTGGTGTTGGAGTGCAGGGTTATTTGTTGCTACCTGCAGGTCTGGTGATATCATCATCTTCAGGCTCTCAGCAGAACAGCAGGCGAATATATTTCAGTGGGTTTTAAGGTAGATTTGGCATGAACTCACCTGACACTGGTGTAATGCCATGACTTAATTCATCTGTTGCTTGCTCCTACTAACCTGAAGGCGCACGGCCAAGCAGGGGTGAATGTTTGGGCATCATGACCCAGAGCTTGGGCTGAAGACCCACAACCAGAATTTGGACCAGAAGCTTGGCTTTTTATTCATCCTCCATAAAACATTATGCAATGAGTCTAAACCTGGAAGACCCTTCCTAGCTCAGATCCATGAGTTTTACTTCATGTTCCAGTGTAGGGGTATTAAACACAGGGTCCCAAGTGGGTTGCTTGATTACATCAGTGACTGCGGTCCTCTTCCCGCACCCTTGGTGGTCAAGGACTCATCCTGCCGCCCTGCATGCTGAACTAGATGTTGTCTGCCAGCAGCTTTCTCTTACTTTTTTACCAGCAGCAAGAGAGGTTAAAAGCCTGTGGGCGGAGGCCGGCACAGAGTGCCCATTGTACATGCGTGCATACCAGAGCAGTAACTCCCTGGAATGCTGCACCGCCAAGCTTTTACCACCTTGTGTTTGTGTTGCAGCCCAGGAGTGTGTGTACATTGCGTCCCTCTCCAAGGAGATTAACAATGTGAAATGGCAGATAAATAGGACGGCCTTTTTTTTTTTTTTTTTTTAATTCTTTTTCTTTCTATTATTATTATTCTTTTTTATTGGACCAGTTGGAAGAAGAAAGTGAGCCTGATTCCCATCACCTCCATAAGCACAAAGGAGAGGCAAGGTGGAAGGTCGGTCAATTAGGTGGAGCATCTCCTTGCAGCTGGGTGGCTTTAATGTACTAATTGCATTAGTAATTAGCAACTACCACATGGTAAACACTGTTGGTTCAAAACTATGTAAAGGCATTAACTAACCCACCCTACAATTGGTTGGAATGAGGTAAGCGTTGTCATTGTTTCACAGGTGGTGAAATGGAGAGACTTGCTGACTGCAGGGTGAATAAGGCAGGCATGAGGCAGGCCTTGGGTCTATTAGTTCTTCGAGATCACCTTAAATGAGACCACTGACAGCAGCTCTGGGAAATGAGTCGTCTCCCAGTTGCCAGAAGATGTGCAACTTAAGCATAAGTGGTTTTATGGTGAATTTCTATCTCCTGTGAGCTACTGAAACCACCTCTAGGGCCAGATGGTGGATCAGGCTCTATGATAGTTCTTTTTTTTTTTTTTTTCTTTTTTGCTTGGACTGTCAGCCTGAGCTATTTATGGGAACTTTATTTGAATTTGTGTCTGCTGAGGCCTGGGTGGAGGTCACCCAATGATTTCATGGAGCTCTAGGGTGCTTAGGATTTTCCATTAGTAGCCATATGTGCCAGGGTCAGAGAAGTGACCCGTGGCCACACTCCAGTCAAAATGTGAATACATAACTAATAAAAGGTGCTGGTTATTACTTCTCTTTGAATTTTAAGCTCATGAAAGGTATTTCTAAAAGGCAGAAAGAAGCCAGTGGTACAAGTCCACGTGATTTTTCTTGATGAGCTGTGCCTTAGAGTAGTATATGATAACGCTGCTATGATTTAGCGATAGTTAGGGCATGACATTCACCATTTTTGTTTCTTCCCTATCGTTTATTGCTGCTAAGAGTGGGCTGGGAAATCCCTGGCTGTGCTCAGATCTTCTGTGCAGTCGGTGGAGGGGTGGGGTTTGGCAGTGTGGCGCAGCTGATCTAGCAGGGAGCTACCGCTGAAAAGAGTAGGTCTGCAGCCCCAGCACCTACTCCTGGCAGCGCCTTCTTGTTTTCTTCTCCGTATGCCAGGAGTGGTAGTCCTCTGGCCCACCAGGGAGCCGTTTATGCTAAAGTAGCAGAAAATATCTTCGTTTCCCTCCTGCAATTTTGCAGCCTGAAACTAGCTTGTTGTCATGGGTGTGTGGGGGTGGCTGTAAGAGGGATTTTAGAGAGGGTGTATGAGAACATCTCAATACCTTTAAAAACACCCTACGTGTATTTGAATTTAGTTTTTTTAATAAATGTTTGAAATTTGGCTTAGCCTTTTTATGCCCCAGTTGAACAGTCACAGCTTCTCCCACTAACTTTGGCTTAGACTTTGTAAACTACTGTCTGAAAGGGTTCAATGTGTGATGTTTTAAAGAAAGCCCACATTTGAAAGGGCAAGAGCACAGTCTTTGCTTCAGACAGCCACAAAGCAGCATGAGGAACTCTGGCAAACATTGAGTTTAGCTTTCCTTCATCGCCCTCGATGCTCAAGTCCCTCTTACGCCATGCAAGAGACCCAGCTGGATCCTTCTGCAGTTCCAGCATCCTGGGGAGCATCTTGGGCTGCAGGCAATGTGTGCCTGGCCCAGAGTGTAATGAATAATTAATCCAAAACAGAATTCCCCCCAAGAGTAGCTAGCAGCTGAGGTCATTTCTTTCTCTCACCTTGGAAGAGTAGAAATAGGGAGCTTGAAATTCTTCTGCCTGATCCATAGGGCAACATCACATTTTCAGTGCTCTGATCACTGGGTTATTGTTTAACCTATGGCAAGGATCTGCCTCTATTTTATTCCCCCCCCCCAAAAAAACCCTGTGGCAGCAAGCACTTTTAAGTAACTGGGAGGTTCATGGGTGTGGAGAGCTAGTTACCCCGTAATTTATTTCCCAATCCAGAGTTGAAGATGTTTGAATTCATACACTGCTTTTCTTGGTTTTTTTGTATATCCATTTTCATCGATTTATCAGTACACGTGGTTATTGCTCCTTGCTTGGTGATACCAGTTCTAGCCCCTAGAAATGTTGGCCAGCATTGGTTCCCATTTTGCTTCAAGGAAGGCCCTTGAGATGCTGCAGGGGAAGCCCGAGCGTGCCCCATTTCAGTTATCTCCACAATCATGTTTGATAAGTGTACACGTGCTAACTTCCTTTTTTTCTTCTCTTTTCTTTTGACAGTGGCAGATTTGGTCTCTTCTGAGCAACTTGCAGCCTCTGGGCAATCAGGACGTTGAATTCGGCAGACAGTTACCATTCATTCCCCGGGATCGTACCTGCCCTTGCTCTCCTCATCCCCTCCCGTGCTCCCCTTCCCTCTGACAAAACTCCAGGGCGTTGCGGTATTGTTATGGAGCCCAGGGAGACTTTGGGCAGCTCCCGGCAAAGGGGAGGTGAGGCAGACTTTCTGCCAGCCTCCATCACCTCTGCCAAGCCTCCGCCTGCCTCCAGCTGCACAGGGGAGACGATGCTGCCTGCATCGGGCTCGGGGAAAGGGATCCCGGTGAGCGGTGAGAGATTGGAGCCTGAGGAAGAGGATGAGTTGGGTTCTGGAAGAGACGTGGATTCCACCTCCAATGCAGACAGCGAGAAATGGGTGGCGGGAGACGGCCTGGAGGAGCAGGAATTTTCCATCAAAGAGGCTAACTTCACAGAGGGGAGTTTAAAACTAAAGATCCAGACCACCAAGAGAGCTAAAAAGCCCCCAAAGAACTTGGAGAACTATATTTGCCCTCCTGAGATCAAAATCACCATCAAGCAGTCTGGGGAGCAGAAGCTTTCCAGAGCTGGGAAAAATAGCAAAGCAGCTAAAGAAGAAGACAGATCACACTCCAAAAAGAAGGTAAATCCTGTTCTTTCCCGCATTTCCCCTTTTCTCATGAAAGCAGAGGGAGAGAGGGGGTAGGATTAAACCTGCTCAAACTGTTTGTGTCCGAGACACAACCTTTGCAAGGTTTGCAGAGCCCTGCTTGGCCGTGGAGGAGGTAATACAGAGCAGGTATCATCATGCTCTGCCGCATATGCTGTGGGGGTGATCTTGAACAACCCTTCAGATGAACCAGTTCAGAAGGGGATCAAAAGTTCAGCGGGGCCTCTTCTATTTTTGTGTGTAATTGAGATTTAAGATTAATCATTACATGAGTGATAAATGAGGGAGCCCACTTCTAAACTGCTTTGTGTCTGAGCGCTAATGCTCAAGCCTTTTGGCGGTTAAAGCTTTTGACTGCATTTTTAAAATACAGGTATGTGCACAGTGAACAATTGAATCCATTCCTGTATACCAGGCGAAGGGCTCCATTATTATTGATTACAGCATTGTGCCAGCAACACTACAGTTATGGTTCAGAAAATACTTCCATTATAAGTCTCATTTTCTTCCAGATACGTATAATTTTCTTGAAATACCTTCTGGAGAGAAATTTTTGGTACTTTAAGTTTGGGTAGAAATGGATATTTTTATTTTTATTTTTATTTGTTCATTTAGTCAAGGAGAGGAAGAAGGAGGGGAAAAGAAAGAAAACCCATTTTTTGTATGAGACGTTTTCAGGAGCACCCTTTTGATTTGCTATTGGCTTGATTTTTTCAGTAATATTCCCTACACTCAGTCTTTAAAAGAAATTTAGTTCGACTGTTGTAAGCAGTGCTCATGAGGGGAGCGGCACTGGGTGATTACTCATGCTATTTTGGGTGTAGTGGTGTTTTCTGTCCTAGGTGTTAGACAAAGGAGCTTTGGTCAGGTTAAGGTTTTATCACAGTACAAATATTGCACCTCTACCTCTTAATAACACACAGGCAACGTGATGAGTTCAGACAGGAACCCAGATTTGATGAAAGACTCACAAATACCTCCAAAACCTGGACAAATTTACCTGGCTTGTAGGTGTCTACTGATTACAGCTCAGGCCTTGACTTGGCTTTTCTGCTCATGCAGCTTGGATCCCTCGCTGTCCAGAAGGTCACCACTTCTCCCATTCCATGGGATGGATATTCAAAGGGTTACTTGAAGCCTTGAGGAGGCTAATTGCCAGTGGCTCTCCCTGGAGACAGTTTTCTCAGCAGACTGCCTTAGACTAAAATGCTGATAAGTCTAAATCAGTCTTTGAAGCACCAGTGTTTCCAATTGACTCAAGGCAGAGCCCAGAGAGATTAACATTGCTCACTCTGAGAGTACTTTTCTTAGAAGCTGAACATGAAAAAAAATCCCACCAAAATCAAGGCTTATTTATTTTTTCTTAGAATCCTGCTAAATGGCATACTCTAAGTGCATGAAAAAAAAATCCTTATCTTTTTCTTTTTTTTTTCTTTAAGCACAGCAGAGATTTGTCCTTTTAATACACAGAAAAGAGATTTCCCCACCTATTGAGAAGGATGGGCTGTCTTCTTCGCACCAAGCAATGTCTTACTTCCACTTCCCTTTCCTCCCTGGATGCTTGCAGAGGTCTCAGGGGAGCCAGCGCTTGTGTGAGACCATGCTCAGTGACAAGCAAAGGTGTCACATCCCTCTATGGCCATGAAGGGAATAAAAAACCCAGACTTGCAAACCACTGCCTACTGTGCATGGACTGTGGAGAATATGACTGCTTAGAAATTAGAACTTCCATATCTATTTTTCACCCTGTCAGAGGGGTAGGGCAGGCAAGTTTGTTCCTTTATGAGGCCATCCAAAAAGATTAAATAAATAAAGCTAACTAGATGTGTAAAAAAACCAACCCCAATAACAATAATGAAAAAAAAAAAGGACCTTGTAGTGTGGTTGTGCTCAGGGTGAGACTTTAATTGCAGAAAGATAAGGAGTTTGAAAGAAGCGGATCATGGCCCAAACGTGGCTGCATCCAGTTTATACTTGTGCCGCGAGGTCCAAGCTGGCTGGTGCTGTGTCCATGTAGGCTAGAAGCGCTTTGGGACAGCACTAGGTCTATTCTGGCCATTAAAACAAACAAACAATCACCCAACCAAACAAAAAACCCCAACTCCAAACCCCGCAGGTGGATGCTGTGAGCAGATGGGGAGAGGGCTGCCGCACCGGCCCATCCATTAGCATAACACCCAACGGCTGCCACACAGCAGCTGCTGAGCCAGGGCTGGGGGCAGAGAAGTCCCCAGCAGGGATCTGGGAGACCCCAGCGCTGTGATATGTGAGATAGTGTGCTGGAGGATCAGGCCTTATCTGTGAACGTCTCGTATCATGGGGTGACGGAAGGTGCTGCAGGAGTGGGCGGTCAGAGATCGGTGCGAGAAGTTCCCGTGCTGGCACTGTGATTACTTTGGTGGCCGACGCAGGTGTCTGATGGCAGTGACAGCATTTGTTTGAAGACGATAGTTAGGAGGAGGCAGCGAGTTGTAACTCAAATGGAGCTTAAGTTATCTGGTCCACCCATGGGTATCCCTGGGAGAGAGGAGCAGCAGGTACCTTCTGCATGTACTTGCAGAGCTGTTGAGAGCTGCAGTAGTGGTTATAAAAAAAAATAAAAAAAACCCCAACAACAACAAAAACCAAACCAAAACAAAAAAATATTCATTGTCACATTTAACTGATTCTGGTGGTTTTGCTATTTCAGAGTTAGTCTGTTTGATTGCCTGTTGCTTTAATCAGCACAAACCTCAGAAACACAGCTACTGGCAGCAGGGAACAATGCATTTAAACCAGTGGGGCAGATCTTCAACTGGCACCCGTCCACTATCCTGCTTGGATTTTTGCCAAGAGACTTTGGCCCAGTGTACCCGTTTCCCTTGCACTCCCACGTGTAAACTCAACTTCTATGAAGTTGAGTTTACCACCTTGTTTATGGATGCAGGGCGTATATACAGGCCCCACAGACCCATATATGAGGACGGAGAGGTAAGTATAACCCAAGCTGCAAATGCCAGGCTTGTGAGCAGTTGTTCTGCACCTCACAGAGTAGCACCTGAATTTATCTTTCCCCCCTGAGGAGGAGCAAACTCCATCAGGACTTGAAAAAAAAATCACTTAAGTTTGTTGCATAATAATTTCAGCCACATCTCCAGTAGTCCCCAGTGCTTTGAAATACCACTTCAGCATTCTTGCTGGAGTTTCAATACACACAGCACAGAGGGCAAGTAATGAAAACATGGAAGCAATTTAAGTAACAGCATGTGGGTACACAAAGGACTGGCAATGCCAGCAGTGTAAAAAAAGGGCTGTGAACTGGGGATACAGCATTTATTCAGTGGCCACTTAGGGAGGAGGAAGATATGCCTGTTCCCAAGCTTTCTGCTGCTCTGCTAATTAGGCAACAGGGGCTAGTGCCTGATTTCTAAAGCGGTGGTCCAGGGAGCAGGGGTGATTAGAAGGGGGCTCTGCAGCGAGCCACGCTGCTCATGTGCCGAGGCCTGTTCTTTTTTTTTTCGGCTTTGATTCCAGCTGCTACGCTATATTAAAAAGACGTAAACATACATTAAATACTTTCCTCATGTTGCTTTTCCGTGTGAGCAATTGCCCCGGGGTTGTTATGCGATCATGAATGGGAGGGGAGGGAATCCAAGAGAGGATCTTGCTGGGTGCGGTTGCTGATGCCCTGGAGCAGGGAGGGAGGCAGGGGGTGAGAGAGCATCAGCGTTGGGAACCTCTGCTCTGCCTGCTTGAATGCTTGGCTGCAACCCAACAGCTTTGGGGGGGTTTCTTTTCAGCTGCGACCACGACAAGATTCACATCAGCTTCCCTTCCTTGGAAAATAAGAGTGAAGGTAGCTTCCTAACCCCCTTCCTGCTGTATGCTCCGAAGGTGAATAGTAGCTTGGGCTCTCCGTGCGGCCAGTTGAGCAGCAGCTGGAAAGTGCACAAACATTCTGTAAGGGTTTGCTCTGATTTCAACCCTTTGGCGCCTGGGGATGGAGTGGGCTGAACCCTTGCCACTTCTCAACCCGCAAATGGCTCCATTTCATTTTAGTCTGATTGAAGAGGGAGGGAAGCAAAAATCTAGGAGCCCGAAGGATGTCCTGCTGGTATGTTGGCAAGCTCTGCAGCCACTGCTCTCCCATCTGCAGCAGGGTTTCTCCAGCCCAGAGTCCTCAGCATCACAAAAGGTGCCTTTTCCTTCAGATAAGAGAACAGGCTATCACTCTGGAACGGCACTGAAAGCATGGCACCAAACGCAGTGAAGTAATCTATCAGCTTCCCCTGTCTGTCATGTAGCATTTAACAAGCCTCAGATGAGCTGTATTTTCCCAGTTTTGTTTTATTTCCTTACACACACACCCCCTACACATTTGCTGCTCTGTCTATTTTCTTATGTCTGCGAACACTCCATTTTCCACCCCCTTCTTTCTTTAGGTACAGCTTTAGAAAGTTTCTTTGGATCTTCCTTCATATGCATAATGTCCTGCTTCAGGGGACGTAAACTATTTTGTTTTGTTTTGTTTTGTTTTAATTATTATTGCAGTGTTGTTTTTTTTAAAAGAGTTTGGGATGTGTGAATGTATTTTATAGCTGAAAGATAAGTGGCAACAAGTCAGTTGGAAGTAAAGCTTCCTTGGTGTGCAGTCAGAGGAAACTCGATCCTTGGATTTTCTTGCAACTTTTTTATCCCCTTTGAGTTCCTCTAGATATTTGCCGCTTCTCTGCAGGAAGCAGTTCCAGCACTTTTTCCCTTGAAATTCAATGCATCCTCTTCCTTTCCTCGGCCCCACACACGCAGCCTTCTCCTGCGGTTCACCTTTCCTTGAGGACTCGCTCATTCACGTGTTTTACCCCTTCCACCCCTCCCTCTTCCAGAAGATCAGGAATGCTTCCCCCCACCTCTCCTTCTCCCCCTTTTCTCCTTGCTGACTGCACATTGCACCTGCCCTCCAGCTTCTCATGTGCCTCCGCAGCTCTTGCTGGATTAGCCCTCTGCCGGCCTCCTTTCCCCGGTGATTTTCGTACACGATCATCCAACAGTACATCTCATAGTACAAACCTATTCCTCTTTGCTAAGGGCATCCCCATGTGAGATGTCCTCTGAGTTAGCTCTTCCTGTTGCGATCCCAAATGCGGCTCAGGGATTTGTCGTTAAGTGCTTGCTCCCCGTGTCTGCGTGTGGCTTAGCAAGGAGAAGGCACTTGTGCACTTGTGGTGGTACCAGCTTGAAGTGGCAGGCTTTGATTTATAGCTGCAGGGTTGTTTTTGGTTTTTTTTTTATTTTTCCAAAGGATGGAACCTCTGTAGCCCCTTCAGCCTGGACCTGGTTTTGGGCTGATTTGGTCCCCACTCTTGTTTAGCAAAGCTTTGAAGCTCCTCTATAAATGGTGTTGGTGGCTGGTACACGAGGTGCATGCCAGCAGTGTAGACCTCAGCTTCTGCCTAGGTTATGGAATAATGGTAGAACCTCAGAAATGCCAGCACAGCAGGAAAGTACACATCTAGTTTCACTTAAGGTGAAACTGGCTTTTGAGCAGCTGAGAGACTAAGTTAGAGCTGCTCTAACAGGCACAAGGCTCCTGGCATTTTTACACTCTTCCTGTACAAATGTACAGGTGCAAAGCTACACAAGCTCAGCTCTTTGATATTCATCCCAGGTTTCTTTTTGGCTACCTCTTCTTTCTGCCATATTGTTGAAGGCACAAATGAAATAGCTGCAGTTTGCTGCCCTCCCAGCACCAACTACCTCAGGCTCCCCCCAGAAAGAGAGTAGGAATGAATTTCTTTGTAAAACACTTTAGGGATTAAGAAACCAGTTTTTCTGTGAGCTGAGAACCACTGAGGACCAGGTTCATCTTTGTCCTTGAAGGCATTTAAAGTGCATAGACTGGGAGCCAAGTCTTCATGGGTCCCCACATAGTTACCTGGAGAAGGCTGGTCCTTGTGAAGAGCAGGGAGGGCTGGACCCCAGCTCCTACTCTTCCTTCTCCTTCTCCAAAGTCTGCTGGAGCAGTTTTTGCCTTACATCGTGTCATGGATATCTTGTGAAAGGAATAAGGCAGAATTTCTTTTCCGGCTCAGTGCCCTGCTTGAGCCAGCTGAAGTTCATCCCTCACTGTCTGTCTGCTCCCAAAGATTTGTGACTTTTTATTTTTCTCATGTAGTCAAGTATTTCTTAAGGAAACAATCATCTGGCAGTGAAGGGATGGGCTGGGGAAAACTAAGCAGGCTTTTACTGCTTAGCAAGGAGTGCCAAATGAGGAAGACTTGCTGTATTTGATTAGTTGCCATATGACCAGGGCTTGTGGAGGCCATCCGTGTCGAGGACAGGCTTTGTTTTGCAGCAGTCACTCCCACGGCTGAGTTTCGATGGCCTTCTGTGACATTTCCTTGTTTCCTTGTGCTGTGCCTTTCTTTCCAAGTTGCAACAAAATGTCCCCAGTGCTGGTTTTGGGGTTGAGGCGACACTGCAGGGAAGCAGCTGGGACCAGTGCAAAGAAGCTGAGTGTCCAGATGGAGGTCCTGCAGTCCCCACCACCAAACCACAGGAGAAGATGGGTGCTCCCTCCCGCAGCCTCGTAAAAGTTTGGCCAAGTCAGTGCACGCTGGTTGCATTTCGAAAGCACTGTGGCCTCCAGGCTAACACGGAGGTGCTGGAGACATGACACGCTGACATGTACACCCAGAACAGCAAACCTCTGTACTGGTTGTGTCTTCATTTGCAAAGGTTTTTTGGATGCACAAGCATCTTAGTCCTTCATATATACACTCACGTTCCTCTCGCATCACCTTTTGCATGCAGTGCTCCCTCTCCTTCCAGGCATGCCTGACCACAGATACCTTCTGATTTACCTCCAGCTTTTTCATCTTCACATTCTTCACTCCTAGAGGGCTTTCCACTGCCCACATCCCCTTGTATAACCCCAGTGGGACTGTGTGAGGGACTTCTCGTGAATTTCTTTGAATGGGAAGAGGGGCTTCACCCCGGGCCCCCAGCTTGTCTTTTTTTTTTTTTTTTT
>VZTM01040738.1:60524-83566 GCA_013400555.1 Jacana jacana | reverse complement strand
TGGTATTTTACAGTAAGGGATGTCAACATCATGATATTATTAATGCTGTTGCTTGCCCTGTTGCTGCAATATTTTGCAATTGGGATAGTGGCTCAGGTCATTCCAATTTTGTACAGGACACTTTCGTTATTTGGAATATTTTAGGAATTATAGATGTACTGCATCCTTCCCCAATGTACTTTACTTGTTACACTTCAAGCAAATATGATGAGCAAGCATAGCCAAAAGTGAATATCAAAAATTAAAAGCATGGTGACATAACATGGGTGGGAGAAGAAGAAAAGGAACAGTTTGGTCAGCTTAAGAGTTTTGGTATTTTTGTTTTCATAGAGTTGGAAGGATCATTAAAGATCATTATGTTCCAATTCCCCTGCCCTGGGCAGGGACACCTCCTGTTAGAACAGGCTGCTCAAAGCCCCATCCAGCCAGGCCTTGAACTTTCCCACAGCTTCCCTGGGCAACCTGTTCCAGGGTCTCACCACCCTCACAGGAAAGAATTTCTTTCTGGTATTTAATCTAAATCTCCCCTCTTCTAATTTAAAGCCATTACCCCTTGTCCTGTCACTGCACTTCCTGACAGAGTTTCTCTCCAGCTCTAAATTTCAACTCTCTCAGCTTATTTTAGGAGGGGTGTTCCAACCTTCTGGTCATCTTTGTGGTCCTCTCCATGGATGCAGTAATTTCAGCTAATATGGGGATTTGGGATGGCTCTAACATGCCCCTAAGCCATTCTCCAAGGGTGAGAACCACCAGCTAAGACAAGCATTGCAGCCTTGCACCAGCATCCATCCACTTCAAGGCTGGGAGATGTGGGACTCTCATGGTTGTGGGACTCTGGTCTTCATACTGCTCTCACATCATCAATGCTTCATACTAGTGGTCTATCTGGGCTTCCTTGTCCAAAGAGTGACAACGTCCCTATGCAACAGTCCCTCAGTGTGTTCCTCCTCTTGCTGCCATGGTTAGGCATGATACAGCACTGGAAAAGTTCCTCTTTAAAGGTGATAAAAATCCTTTGGCTTTTGTGAGGGCAAGATGGGCAAACAGAATCCCCTGAGTTTCATTGCTAGTCATCTTGTAATAATTCCTGCTGGAGGCCGAATGAACCAGATATTGATGGATTCAATATGCCTGGATTAGTCTGATATTTGGATAGAAGAAGTTTTGAAGGCCTTAGGTTCTGTGGGCATAAACCAAAGAGTCATGGTTGAGCACCTTGGATATGCTAGATAAGAGATGATCCTAAAATTCTCTTGAAAAACCTCTCTTAGGCTCATTGGAGAAGTTCTATAATGAAAAATGTCTTTTCCTTAAGCAAAGGAGGAGGGAAAAAACACAGAAAGTTAAAGGGACTTTCCAAACACAAAAAATTCACAGAGGGAAAGCAAGTCTAGGACCCCAAAGTTTCTCAGCATGTCACCAATACTGTGGTCATGAAAAGACAGCATCTTCCTTTAGCCCAACATGGAAAGTGTTTTGAAACATCAGTACAGAGAGTGGCAATGTGAAATAATGTGTTTCTGGGGTGTTTTGGTGCTTTAAAGCTCCAGTCAGAGGTGTGAAAGATGGTACCTGCTGCTCCTTGACCTGTTGCAGATGCCATCCTGAGAGTGGGCACTTTGGGGGACCTCCTGGGACTTTCACTGCCAACTATAAAATGGGGAGCATCCTGATTCTCTTCACAGGCTGAATTGGTTGGTTTTGTGGGAAGCTAAGACACCAGGGGGATCCCCAGGAGTCAGCTTGGATGTCATTAGCTCAGTGTTTGTCACTCCCAGCTTTCACATCTTGAAACAAAATCACAACACCTTTCCTCTCCAACTTCCTTCTCTCCTTCCCTGCTTTCCATACTGCACCCCCTTCCCACTGAGTTGATTGCAGTTCATTGTTACACTTAACTGGGGAATTCTGATTTAGTAGTATACTGGTCAGATTTCGCTTGACACTGTTCTCCTTCCATCCTATTTCCATAGAATAATGTAATATGATCTTTGGCAAGTGCCCCTTTGCTGAAAAGAAAATCTGAGTGGAGGAATCGGATTGATTGCTGGCTCCCCATGCTCTTCTCCTCACTGGAACATCTTCCTGTTGTAGTAACATCAAACGTAAAGACCGAGGAACTTGACCCAGCAGGGGCCAACTCTTGGAAATACAAATGTTCAGCCGTAGGGAATGCTGCTGTTGCAGCAGTGCTGTGGAAGTGGTTAGGCAGAGGATAACTGATGGTCTGCAGTGAGATACGAGGGAATGACTCCACGGAGGTGCTTCATGGTGAGATCATAAACCTCAAGAGCAGAGTGTGGATGAGCTGGTGATGTCAGTTAATACTTGTGGTGGAATTCATCTCCTCACAGAGGAATTCCCTCTGGCTTTAGTTGTTATTTCTGTTTTTAATGGTTCCCAGAGAAGAAGGCCGTGCTCTTGGGAGTGACTGCAGCAGTGACAAAAGTTGAAAATGCTGCTGTGTTTCAGCTTTAGGTGAGCTTCTGGTTTCTGTTTCCACTGTCACAAAGCATTTTACATTCACAAAGCATTTCTTCCTTTCTGAGGGCTGCAAGCAGACTGCTTGGATGGGGAAAGGATCTTCTCTGTTAGTAAGCTCAACTGCTGGAAAAATCAGTGCAACCTCTGCTTTGGGGCACCTGTCAGATTACCTGTGTAGATGTGCAGATGTGATTGTAGACAATGCTCTTTTTGGTCGATGGTTGCAGGCAGAAAATGATCATGCATGAAAATATTCAACCTGCTCAGTTTTGCTCCCTTGTTGAGTCAGGCTGCAATGGGAAAACACAAGCATGAATCAGAAGGTCCTGTCTTCAGGCAGGATCATCTCTTCTTCTCCTCTGTATTTGTGGAGGACCCAGGTGTAGGACCCCAGCTAATGGAAGGGCTCTTTCCCTAATGGTCTGTGCAGCAGCACCTTTCCTTTCGGGAACCACCTGGGGCTTTTCTGTGCCTGCACGCAACCCCTGCTGCCTCAGAAAGAGGAGGTCTGCTCTTCCTCCCCAGCAGCCTCTCCCCACGGGGGTTTCCCCACCATGATCTCATGGAGCTCTAATGGTAATTATCGTCATCTCATGGCTCAGCGGTGTCTGCCTTGAGATGAACCACCCGTACAGCTTTCTGATACCTATCTCAGTACGAGGCACACGTGCTGCCCGCCGCCTGCACTCTGCAGACCAGCACAGGCTGGATTCTGCTCCCATTTCTCAGAGGTAAATATGTGCAAAATTACTAGGGGAGAGGACCAGAATGCAATTAAATTCATTATCACCACATGCACCGTCTTTTGCATGTGTATGCAATATTTCATTGCAAATAAATAAATATTTTTTTTAAAAGTTAAAAAGAGCAGTAAAGGGTGTTGAAAAAGCAGATTTCTTACCCCCTTTTCATCATGCTATATAAATGGCTTAGTAGCTGGCCTTTATAAAAACTTATTCTTCAAGTTAATCTATTTTTCTAATCTTGAAGTTTTCATTTCAGCTTGAAAAACAAACATAAATTCTGTTACTCCCACAGCTCTGCTCCAAGACTTTCTCCCCGCTCTGGCACAAATGTTTAGTGGTGATGAGACACACCATTTCTTCAGCTACCCTCTCTTTTTTTTCCTTTTTTTTTTTTTTATATCTTTGTACTCAGCACTTTGCAGGGCTGAAAACTTCTGCATGTTTAGAAAATCAACTTGGAATAATAAGGTTTTTTTGAATAATACTGTTTTTTCTCTTTTTTTTTTTTTCTTTTTTTTTTCTTTCTTCTCCTCTGGTTTTGGGGGATTGGGAGCTCTAGGAATTTGTGTACATCAAAGCTAAGGCAGACCTACAATTCTCTCCATACCTGTTCCATCTGTCCTTACTCTTCTGCCTTTGCTGCTGTATAAAAAAATAGGGTGATTTGGAAAGGAAAACTTCAGTCCAGCAGCACAGTTGTCATGCTCTGAAGAAACAGGGGGTTTTTCTCCAGGAGATGAGGATCTCCCTTTGCCTTCTCTGGCTGGAGGTTTCTCAGCGGGAAGCTCCTTGCTGGAGTGTGGTGCCTTCTTGCCAGGGGAGCAGCACATGAGCTGATCTCTCTGAACAGGTTAAATAAACAGGACTGTGTTTGGGTTAATTGTCACTGGTTCTGCTGCTCTCCATTACTGATCTATCTGGGAGCCTGGCCAAGGAGCAGATGCTAGAGACAGCATCATCACCTCCCTCCTTGTCCTCATTGTGTCTGGCTTTATCTTTCTTCTTCTTCTTCTCCCCCCAATCCCCTTTTTTTTCTTTTTTTTTCTTTTTTTTCCCCCTTAATTTTTTTTTCCCTTTGGCTGAGCAAATAGGCCAGATGGCAATGAGGGGAACAGACAACAAGTGAGCCATGGCATATGGGCAGCCTGTTTAATTTCGACTCCTGTTGGGAAGTAGCTTGCAGGGAGATAAGTTACAAAAGCAGCAGAGGAGGAGAAGCGTGTGTCAGAGGGGAGGGGCAGGAGAAGAGGGAGACCCTTTTTTGGGATGAAGCAGTCGAGCTGAGAGAGTCTGAGGGTGTAGGGGACCGAAGCCCTGACCGCATTCCTGACACAAAACAGTAAATCAGCTGTTTCCGTGTCAGTTTGTGCAGGAAGTCTTGTCAGCTGCACACAGGGAGGAAAGATGGAGATGTATGTCTTCAAATGAGGAGGAGGATGTGTCTCCAATTTCCACCTCATCCACCCTCCCCCAGACAAGCTTCATCCAGTCTCGGGAGCTGGGATGTGAAGACATTTTCCCAGCTGCAGAAGAGGAATCATGTTGCCCAAGAGTATTTTTATCTCTACATATGATTGTATATGTTTTGCCTATATTTTACTCTATGTATCAACATGAGATCGTCCACTATAGGCTCCTTTGATGCAAAAGGCATGACTTTTTACGTTTTGTTACAAACTAAGTAAAAAGTTGACAAAAAACAAAATGAAAAGAAGCCCAATAATAACATAGCTTACATCTATTCTCTTTTCCACTTCTCTTCCCTTTTGGCATGAATTCTTCTCTCTTCTGTTTTGCTTTTTGGATTCAGTATGTTAACTATAAAATCATAGGATCATAGAATGTTCCAGGCTGGAAGGGACCTCTGGGGTCATCTAATAGACATCCCCACAATCAGCAGGGACACCCCCAACTAGACCAGGTTGCCCAGGGCCTCGTTGAGCCTCACCTTGAAGATCTCCAGGGAAGGGGCGTCAACCACCTCCCTTGGCAACCTGTTCAAGTGGTCCACCACCCTCAGAGTAAAGAACCTATTCCTAAGATCCAATCTAAAGCTGCTCTTCATATCAACTTCTTTCTATCTATTCACATCTTTCATGAATTTTGAATATTGCTGACTGAGATTAAAGTGGGTTTTGCCTTGAATGTGTCTCAAAGATTTAGGAACAAAAATAGAAGCAATTGCATTAAATTATATATATGTGAGGCTTCACGGCTTCATTTTGATGGACTGGGACTTTGGGAGACAGTGAGGAGAGGTAGGTGTACTTTTCTTAGTTTTTAAAAGTTGATTTTGCATCAGAACTTCAATGAAGTGTGATTAGAAAAAATACTTACAGACTTTGGGAAGTCAGTAAGTTTTCTTCCTACTGAAGGTTCATGAGATTTGGGGTTCCTTGGAAGGGGCTCTCATCTCCTTCACCCTAAGGACATTTTTAAAAATCTCTCATTTTGGCCAACAACATCCACATTTTTTACTGTTTGCTCTGTTTTGATGGGAACCAGCATGGAATCTTGGTACAATCATCACCTGTGGGGACCATTCAGAGCTCTCTGTGTATTACCAACATCCTGACCAGCAGAGTGGGACTCCGTCTCAACATGCCCGTGGATGGGGATTCATCTGTTAGCTCCATGCTTGTGCTTGGCAGGGTGGGAAATCTCTAAAACCAATTAGCTCTGGAAATCTCGAGCACTGTTGGCAGGATGTAGACAATCCTGGACTGTGGTTGTGCTCCACGTCTGCACAAAGAACTTTTTATATGACATTAATTCTGCAGAGAAGTTTTTATTCACCAGAGGATCTGTGGAGAAATGATTATGCATCGCTGCTTGGTGGAGCAGAATTTTAACTTCCAGCTCAGGCATTCCTCCACTGATTAGTTTTAACATGAAATAGAAACACAAGCCTGTGATTTATTGGTGAAATATTTAAGGTAGATTGTTAAATTATTCAAACAGCAGAGTTTAAAAGAGGCAAGCAAATTAAAAAAAAAAAAAAAAAGGAAAAAAGAAAAAAAAGGCAGCACATCATCCAAATAAAAGCTTGGTTTTCCTGAATTTGAAAATCATACATTTGAGCGCACTAGATACATGGAAAAAGACCAAAAATAGGAAAAAGGAAAAAAAAAAAAAGAAAAAAAGAGTGTAATTTCAGTTAAAGAAAACATAATTTAAAATGAAAGGTTTCAACCTTTGCTCCCAACAAGCTTATCCTTCAAACTTTCTCCACCTGATGCCTGCAGATTCTGTTTCATCTGTAGTGCTAGGAATTGTTACAGCCCTCCATTGCTTCCTGCCACTATATCTATATCTTTGAGCACTCGCCCAGCCTGGCTGCAGTTTTCATCTTTCTACAAATGCTAACTGGGAGGCTTTTGGTCTTACTGTTTTTAAAGCAGGTGGGGACTACTTGCGGCTCTTCCAGTCTTCTTGCCTGAGGTTGAAATATCACCTAATCTTGTCTTGCCCAAAGAGTTAACCTCCATCCTCCCTTGTGCTGGAGAAAACCCTTGTTGTATCTGCTGTATATGTCTTTGCCCAGCTGCCCTCTGGCATCTGCACAGCATTATCACAAGGTAAAAAGAGTTGCCTTGTTAGAGGAGGAGACGAGGTTCATGCTCTTGGTCTCTAAAGATTTGTGGCAATAGCAGTGTAGACTAGTGAAATAAAGGGTGAGTAAAGTGCAAAGGTTTTTTTTTTTTTTGGGGGGGGGGAGGAGTGGAGAGCTTAATGCTAATTGCTAATTTCCCCAGTTTTTGAGAATAAAATATGTTGGAATTTCTGTATCCTAAGGAAAATTTATTGTTTTCAGTTCCTGTGCATCTAAGTTCTTCCAAATTTGAGAGAAGTTACTAACTCCCACAGCCATATCTGTTCTGAACATTAAGATCAGTGTGACGTCTTAAAAGCAAAGGTGATTGGACTTTGACATGTCTTCAGTGAAAATGCATGGGAAATGTGCACCAAAATCCATAGACCAGTTTTGAAAAAAATCAGCCCTCTCTCTTCACATGTTCTCATTTCAGCACAAAAAAATGCAGCATTTTTTGAGTTTGACCTTCTCTAGCAAGCTCTCTGTCTTGGGCTGTGCAGCTGAGAAGGAGAAAACTTACAAGGTCTGACTCTTTCAAATATGTGACAGCTGAAAAGAAGATAATTTGGACAGGCACATTCAAATAGTACTTTTGAAAATGGTGTTTATCTTTATATGTCTGTGTGTGTCTATATTCTGCTTCTCCACCTGCCTTCAAAGGGAAGCTGATAAAAAGGATTTGCTTGGCCTTTTTGTTGCTCTAGGGGGGAAGGGTGCCATTTGTGAGTGGTGCTGCAAGACAGATGCTGCAGGTGAAACTACCCCAAAGG
Source organism: Jacana jacana (assembly GCA_013400555.1). NCBI lineage: Eukaryota > Metazoa > Chordata > Aves > Charadriiformes > Jacanidae > Jacana > Jacana jacana. Next base: position 75,971 of record VZTM01040738.1, on the reverse strand, counting down.
AGGCAATCCTGCCCAGAGGGGGCAACTCCTGGGACCCAAGCACCTCTTTCTTTTTCTCCTCTTTTGTTGTGTTGTGGGACCAGGTCCTTTATGGAGCGGGCAAGGGTTTGCGAAGCAATCAACTCCATCAGTGACAGCAGCAACCGCATAATGCTTCAGCCTTTTGTCATAGATTTTGTGTGCGTGTGAGCTGAAAGTATGGCCAGGAGGGAAGGGGATGTGAAATGCTGGGCTCTTTTTGCCTTTATTTTTTTTTTCCTTTCCCTTGGTAAGAGCCTGTCAGTTCTTTTATGCTTTTCAGGCTCAGGGATGAGAGCAAGCGTACGTATGCGCAAGGGCGTGCGCGCGTCTGTGCCCATAACAGCCGCCCAAGTGGGAAAAAACTCCGTTTGCGGTTCACACAGGAGGAATTTCTGGTGGAGACAACAGTGCTAAGCAGAAAGGCACATCCTGATCTCTTGCAAGTGAGGGGCACTCTGGCGCACACATGCACGCACACACACTCTCCGGGCGCTCTGCATAATACGTGCAAAGAGCTGCCCTTTAATGAACGTAACCTATGGCGGCTGGGATGCAGTCGGCCAGACCTTGCCATTAATAAACTGGGAACATTCTTCTCCTTTTTAGTCCCTTTCAATGCCAGCCCTGTGGTTTGATCTCCCTTGAATGCTGCTCCCCCTCATTTGGGGCTCCAATTCTGAGAAGATTTGGCGCATTGTTTGAGGTCGCAGGATGTCGGATTGATTTCGAAGCTTTTGTATTGACTCCGGGCTCCTGAATGAAGCTGTCATGTGTGTCTGTGGTTGGCTAGCAGGCTGTCCGGCTGCAAGCTGTGCCTTCCTTTGTTGTTTAGGCCTCATTGAGCTGAGGGAAGAGGCTCATTTCAGGGTGATTTACCACCACCCAAACACCAGCTGTCTGTTGTACTGCCGCTTGCCTCCACCTTGGATTCAGCTCTCGTTTTCCTTCATTTCGCCCCATCTCTTCTCCCACTCTACCACTGCAGGCACTTGGGCACCCGTTCTTCAAGAGGCATGGATCACCCTGACAGAGCAGTGTGAAAAACATAAACACTGAATACGTTGTTCTTCTCAATGTCATTTATGCACCCATGGGGGTTCTTTTGGTGTTTTTAGGGTTCACTGTTGCAGGGCGGTACGCAGGATTTCTTCTTCGTTAAAAAATGAACTGTGGCCCTAGGGGGAAAAAAATATTATAATAAAAGTACCATGTTCTTCTCAGTTGTTACTAAAGTAGCTCAACATAGTGAAAAACGGTAATGATTTTAATTTAAAAGTAACTATTAAGCTCAGCGGCAGGAGAGCAGGCTGATTTATGCAGCCTGCCTGGTGCAGGATCTCATGGGAGGTGCCTGCAAATGTGGTCTCCAGTCCTGGAAATGTTGGGATTTTCGGGCAGATGGAGAAGGAGTCACAGAAGGACAGCATTGCCTCCCTACACACTTGACATTCCCAAGCAGGCACAATGGTTGCGTTTACGTGGGTATTGGGCTGGAGAGCTATTTTGGTGGTGTAAGACAGAAGTGGAAGAAGAGACACAAGGACACGAAGCGTTGCTCAGCTCAGCTTCACAAAGCTCTTTCAGGAAAGTACTTCTCTGTCAAGAGCCAGACTGCTTCAGTATCTGAAATGGTGATAAAAGGCTTTGGAAAGGCCATACTGGAAGCTGTGTTCTTCCCCAGGTTGCCACGGGCCAAGGTCAATCCCTTCTGTAACTCACATTTTTCCCTGTTGGCGGGGCGTATTTTGAGGGCATTGCAAGACAGGAGAGATGGAGCGAGTATGAACAGCCAAAAGCCAGAGCCAAGTTCGGCCAGTGAGACCTTCCAGGGGCCAAGTGGAGGTGGGTTGCGCCAGCTTGTCGTGGGTGAGGCTACTGCCAGTATTTTCAGTAGCCATTGCTCCAAACTAAGGAAGGCTGACAGGAACCGAGCAGGTCAGAGCCCAGCTGGACCTGACAGTGACTACAAGGTGTATGGCACAGTGCTGCAAAGTCAAGCCCAACCTATGAGCTGTTTTTTCCAGCCACAGTCTTGGGAGAGAGGGAGGAAGATGGGATTCTCTGGTTAATCCCAGCCAGCTCCTCCAGAGCACAGAGCCTGGCAGGTCCACAAAGGCCCGATGGTGCCATGTGCATTCCGTCTGACTCCTTTAAACAGGGCTGGCAGCTCCTCAGTGGGATCTCTCTAAGTGATGTGGCATCATTGCAGCTCACCAAAGCCTCAGGGGCTGCCCTGTTGGCAGCAATGTTTGTGTGACCCCATACCTCCTCCTGGAGCTGCTGGTGTGAAGTGGGTTGTGACCAGCCCTCGTTTGACTTCTGGGTGACATAGTTTGATGTTTCTTGACTACAGGCTGTTGAAACTGGTGACTGATCAACTTCTGACACCCATGCATCCAAGATAATTAGGCCTGTTACAATTACTAATTATTTTTCTTCTCTTTTTGCAAACTTTGGTCAGCTGCTGGAGGCCATGGTGCAAGGAGGAGGGTGAGGCCAGTGGGACTCATTAAAAGAAGTCAGATAATGGAACTGACGTACTTTGCTCTTCAGTGCTTGCTGGGGAGCATTCTGGGCCTTTGCCTTGTGAAGGGGGACATCCGATGATGGGGGGAGCCAGCAGAAGGCAAAATTACCTTCACCATGGAAAACCCTTCTGCCTACTTACTTCTAAACTGGGGCATTTCTTCAAGAGCAGGAGGCAATAGGATCGTTCAGTAGCAATACTTCTGTGGGCTTTCAAGACCACTGTGCTGGTTCTCCCCCGTCCCATTAGTAAAAGGTCATGAAACATGGAAATGATGCTCTATAAATTAGGACTGAATGTCCATATTACCTGGTGAGATGAGGCTCCTCTCTTTGCTGTGTTCTCCTCTCCCTCCTCTGCAAGCATCAGCCCTGCTAGTTGAAGGAGAGAGGGATATATTAGGAGGCAACAAACGCAGCAGGACAGCTCCAGCGAGGTGTTTTAATTTCTTAACAAACTCCTTGGGCACTAGAAACTGTAAAACAACATACAGATAAACAAACAAAAACTCACTGACCCTCAGCACCCTGGAGGGCTCTGTTTCAGATCGCTGAATAAAAGCTGAAGTTACATATGCATGTTTAATGTAACACAAGGCGTGTGCTGTGGAAAAGCGTGCTTTCTTCTAATCTGGTTCCAGACAGAAGCATCCAAACAGAAGCCCCTTTCCCTATCCCCACTAAACTGCCTGGAGTACGCGAGGAAACCCCTGAATGACAAGGCCTCCATCTGCTCTTGAACAGAGTTGCGACTGGCTGCAAATGTTGTCCATATGCTTTTTTTTTTTTCTCTTCCACCCCGCCCCCCCTCATCCTAGCAGCCTAGTGTTACACACCTATCCCCAAATTAAGCATCTGTTCTTAATAGGCTTTCCTGAAAGAAGGTGGAGGTAGTAGCTAATTCAGGCAATGCACATAAGGATACGTGAACCCGTGGATGGAAAAGGAAATGGGATTTTAGGGGATGGAAGAGACTCTGTGTTCTTGTGCTGTCAGGGAAAAAGGAAAACTATCATTTTTTTTGGTTCATATTTCCCCTCTGCTCTTGATCTTCAAGGTGATTATAAGCAACATCTTGCAATTTCTCTCTATTAAAAGAAGCTGGTGGTACTTCCAGCCAGACAGGAGAAAATGGCCATCATTTGCCAGGAGCTGAAGTTGCAAGCCAGTGTATCCCAGAAGATGGAGAAGAGTCTAAAAATGGGAGGGTTTGCTTGGTTTGTGGTCTAAAAAGGACTGGATTATCTTTTACAATATAATGACTTTGCAGTGGATATTGGGAGAAGATGCCCATCGGCAACTCATGTATAGATCCACTTTCCTGAACATGGGCATAATTTGCAGCTATAGACACCCTAAGGGATCATGTCAGTCCACCAGCTGCCTGTTAGGAAATATGTGGGTCTCTTTTAGATTCTTTTGTTTATCTGTCTTGTCTCATAAACTGTGGAGTGTCCAGAAAGTCTCCTTTGGTTAGACAGACAAGTCTCTCCCTGTGCCTCAGTTTCCTGTCTCTAACAAAATAATTTAATACAAGTGCTTTAAATTTTATTTTAATCACTTCTTTCTGGGGAATGTTTTTGAAATTAAGAGATTACAAACTAATTGCTGAAGGACTGCAGTAATGGGGTGAGAGTAAAACGTCTTTGATGGCTGAGAGTCACAGACAGAGGATGCCAATGGGAAGTAGTCCCCTGAAAACCTCAAAGTTTGACAGGTTTAAGTCAGCAGCCCATACATTGGACATTTTGATTAGGTATTAAGTATAGGTACAGCCTTTTCAGTGACATTTCCCCCCCCAGTGTTTCTTTTGGAAAGAGGAGAAAAGATAATTTTTGCACATTATCTGACCTCCCTGCGACTTGTGAGATGCTGGGGTCACCAAGTAAGAGACCTTACCACACCTGGCAGGTTGCAGGCTTGCCTGAGGTGACCAGAAGTTTATCTGCCTGTTTGTAATTCCTGCCTCCAAGGGTCATCTCTCTGCTGTGCCCTGACATTGAGCAATGGCTGCAATTCCTTTTAATCGTGCCCTTTCCCTTCCTCATCATTCAGGGCAGAGCGCTTCCACTTGGCTAAACTCATTAACTGCTTTAATGTTGAGGTCTCCTTTTCCATATAAATTCATCCAGCTGAAATCTCATGGCTCTCCACAGCTGCATGCAAGCAGATTCTCCCTCTGTTTCTCAGCAGATGTGGGAAGTGTTTATTTCTCAGCTGCAGACAGCAAAAGTCTGAAAGAAAGGTAATGTCTTTGTGTGTGCGTCTATGGGAAAGCAAGTAGTTGCAATGAGTTCGTGAGGACTTCGTTGGCTGTGTTTTGGTTTTGAGCATTTTTACATTTTTACCAATCCTGTAATCCCAGCCTCTTTCTACCATAGTGTTTTATCAAGACATCCAGGTCTGATNAAAAAAGCTTCAGTGAAGATGTGAAGATGACTCAAATAATCCCCAGAAAAGAACCATGTTAACACAAGGGACCTTGCTGCTCAGCTCATGGCGAGTCAGTCTGACGGGTTGTTGAAGGTGCTTGAGCTCAGCTTATTTCCCAGGCTGTTGGTTGTAGGCAAAAAGGAGGGTGAGGAGACCCTGTTTCTGTGTAAATCTCCATTGGCCCCAGTGAGTTATCAGTGTTGCAGGGTTCACCCCAGCAGTATTGGTGCGCTGTTGAATTCCTGGCAAAGACTTGGCAGTGGTTATATGGACCAGTTGCCGTAAAGAGGGCGAGTCACTCCTATAGACTTTCTACCACCAAATCTAGCTACACTAGAAGCAGGTAACTTGGTAAGGGGAACAGAGATGTTGTTGTATGAGCTTTACCTCGAGTGTCTCCAGTTTGGTAATTGTACTCTGTAAGCATGATAGATTTGTTCCTGTTCATGTATGTGTGTGAAAATATTGGGTGCAAATAACCTGTTCCTTTGCAGCTTGGCTTGCCTGTATTCCCACTGTGTTTTTTTATGCACCTGCCTTTCCTTCTGCCACTCTCTATGTGACATCCCTGATGCCGTGATGGGTCTCTGGGGAACTCTCCACGGCAGCTGGGGTGCTACCCCTCTGTGGAAGGATATCTCCCTGCAACACAGGATAAGTCCACAGGGTTCCCTGATGCCCTTTCTTTTCTTGTTTCTGGTCATAAATAAAACATATATTGATCTTCAGTGGTTCAGATTGTGCTGATGTTTTTTCTTGCCTTATCTCTTGCAGGGAAAAGTTATTGGAGATGCAAAACTACTCATGAGTTGCGGTTGCAGAAAAGGGAAAAGTGCTCAAGTGAAAGACTCAGATCAGGTCAGTGAATACGTACCTCACCCGGTGGAAATAACGTGTTAACATCTGGTTGATTTGAACTATTCTGTTGCATATCAGGGTTCCTGGGTACAAACAGAGTCCTTGGCACGGCTGACAATGATACAACAATAACGTTTTTGTATTTGTTACTTGTAGAAAAACCCTCGAGCAAGATCAGGGATTCATTGCATTAGAAGCTGTTAATGTCCTAGCCTCACTTATTCCCATCTGGTTTATTTATTCATGAATTCTGTTTCTTTGTAAAAAATCCACTCCAGGCAATGACTTTCTTAAAGAACATTGCGCTTCCTTGCTGTCAAAATGCGTGCAACCTCTGGTCTCATACTATAGCCGGCTGGATGGGCCATAGTTATAGAGAAACATGCTGTTTGTTGCATGCTCTTGTTCTGAAGTGACACCACCACAAGAACATTCTTTATTGAGGCTTCTCATGACAGACATGTGAAAATGTGTTCACAAGCCATTGCTTGGGTTTCAATATTCATTACTTGGAACGAATGACCCCCAAATTCTATTCAAATTGACATCAGTGGGAGCACTTCTTGGGTTCGGTAATTGCAAACAAGGTGGACTGTGCTCTGAACAACAGCCGGCTGGTGGTCTCTTCCTACCTCCTACTATTTTGCACTTAGTCAGATGAGCCGAAATTGTCCCTGTCAAATTTGTCAGTTATTATTACCATCTGGCTTTGTAGCTAAAGAGAAGCTTGAATCCAAAGATTGTTCATTCAAAGATGAGATAAATTTTGATTTTAATAGAAACATTTTATAAATATTGGGTCATCAAATGTTACATGTGGAAGAGTGAAGCAATCAATCTCAAATATCAGATGATTTTGGTCTCTAATGTACCATATGAACAACCTGTGACCAGGCATAGCATAGACCTGAAGCAGATTCAGACGGTGTCTGCAAAGCTCCAGGAACTCCCTGTAGTTTACTGATCAAAACGATATGAGTCCTCAGGAGGAAAAATATTTTTCATTTTCAACATGTGTGTTCATCAGCCCTAATTAATAACAACATTGAGCCTAATAACAACATCTGAGCCTTGTTTTGCTAATGTCTGAGAATATCTAAAAACAGATCTATCTATCTATCCTGTTGTAAAGCACATTGGCCACACTTATAAATACTTTGTAGGATTGAGTCTTTTATTGATGTTGTGATTTGGTTTTTTTTTGTTTAATTAGTATTTTCAAAATATCAAATTCATTGTCATAAGCTGTACTATCAGTTCACCATCAAGACAAGGATTCATATTACTTTCCTTTAAAGAATAGTTTCCCATTCTGTCAAATGCAAGCTTAATTTTCTGATGTGGTGGTTCTAACACTTCAGGAGAAAATTAATTTAGAAATTACACACTTTTATCAATGTTAGTCTTTTATATTTTGATATACTCTGATTGACTCACTCTTGATTTACAATGGGACTAGAGCAGGGTCAGACTGCTTCTAGTAGAGAATAAAAATAAAATGGGAACATCTTGATTGCAGAGAGGCTTTGCGAAACTCTGTCTCTAACAAACCCTGAGCATTAGACCTAAAACTCGTCAGTGACAATACTTGAATTACAGTTATAGGCAATAGTCTTTTGGAGGAGAAAAAAACAACAACTCCATTCTCTTTAATGTTTTCTACAACAGTGATAAATTATTCTTTGTGTTCGGTTACTTTTTGAAATTTTTGATGTCTAGCGATATGTTGACCGTCTCAATAACCCTTTTTTGCTGCATCAGCATAAAGTATTGGACAAGTGCTTGCTCCAGAGGCTGTCAGACTCATTTGCTGTGCCTCTGGCAGGGTCTTGCCAGTATTTCAGGGGACGGGAGGTAGATGGGGAGAAAACTAGTACAGGGGGGTGGGTGGCAGCGTGGAACATTTGTCTGTGAATGCAGCACCCCAGTTCAGCTTATAAATTATCCCCTGGGCCTTGTAGATAAACACAGACTTCTATGGTGACATCGGCTGGGAAAGGCAAACACTTGCCGACGATTGTAGGCTAATCCTTCAGGACACTAATTGCCAGAAAACCAAGGAAGCATTATTTTAGGAACAGCTTGTTTCACTTTGTGAAGGGGAAAAACACAGCACTGGATTTATTTTTGTTTGCAGAGCTTTACCCCCTCCTCCCACACTCTGTTTCAGATTTTAAAGATTTACCTTCATTATTGTTGTTGGGGACTTTTTCTTTCTTTTTTTTGTCTTGCTTTGTGTTTTTTCCTGTGATGCCTCAGTAAAGTTGAATGAAAATGTAACTTAGTTTTCATTTCAATGAATGTACACATAAATAGCTATGTGGGTTTTATACCATTAGCTATTTAAAGGTTTGGGACTAACCAGCTACTTTTTGGCTGCATTTTTGTGAAAGAAAGTCCTTTGCAAAGTTTTAATTTTTTATTTTCATTCTTTCAAGTCAATTTGGAAAGGTGCAAAAAGTCCTAGGCACAGTGCCCCACCAGTGAAAATCCCCAGTTGAACCACGTTATGACCCCATTGCTGAGGATTTAATTTACTGGCATTTCTCCAGTGTGCCTCCAGAAGAGAGGGCACCTTAGCCTCTTTGACCTGAGATTTACTTCTGTGGGTCTGGCTTTCACCTATCTAAGTGGTACTTTCCATGGTGCAAGTCATCTGTGTGTAAATCCCAGCCCCGTCATTGTCAAGGGCAGAAGTCCAGACAGACTCACATGGGGCTGGGATTTCACAATAGTCACAAGGAATCCGGCCTTCATGTTGGATTTGCACCAGAGCCTGAGAGGAACTGGAGGTCTGCATTGTTTGGTTTCCCAGTCCAAATTAAACCCTACAAGATGAGGAGGAAGGCAAAGCTATGCAATATAAATCCCACAAAAGCTTTGAAAACCTCAAAGGGAATACAGCTGAGTGCACTGACTAGAGTCCCATCCTCCATGGATGTTCGCGATGGAGCACAATGACTGACAGGAGCCCCAAAATAAGGCCACCTCTTGGCAGCAAAACCCCCATGTCCTTGGCTGCCATTGGCAACATTACTATTTGTTCGTGTGCTTTGTGGGAGTGAAATTCATCCATGCTCCAAGGCCCAGAAACAACTCTCTGCACCACAAACTTCCTACTGTAATTGTAAGGTTCATATATGCTTTTCAGAGTGGTTATTAGTTTTCCAGTAATTTATGCCTCCCTATAAATTATTGTACTGTTGGTTATTATGTGAGGTGTGCTCTTGTATAAGAAAAGCAATCCTGGACTGGGACTTCCTTGTGCTAAGTAATATGTTAACATAAAACAGGAAGGATGGTTCCCTGGAAGTGCTTTCATTTGTGTACTTTCTGAGGAAAGAAAATGTCATTTAAAAACAGAGAAAAAATGTGTGGGTGGACAAATAATGTGCATATTAGCAGTACGGGTAAGGTTGAGAGGGAGAAGGAGCAGAGTGCTCCATATTCCCAGCACGTACAGGTCTGCCTTCTTAGAGTTTAGGTTTATTTGTTTTCCATTGTTTCTCCCAAAATTCAGATGGCTCATAAATATTTAACTGTTCGTTGATTTTTTTCTTTTTTTCTCTTTGCTTAACTTTTCTGGTGGCTCATGTAAGCTGAAGTGTTACTGAGAAGTCAGATCCTCCTGTCCTTCTGTGTGTTTGGTTTTGGTCTTAATATGACAAATGTATGCCTCCTCTGGAAATGGTATCCATGCTGCAGAGTAATTATTTAGTGAATGGTGGATCTAGTTCATCTTGGCAAGGATCAGATTAATCTTTATTAATCATGACCCCTCCAACAGTAACCTCATCCCTTGCCTAAGTGCTGCTCTTTATTAAGAAGCAATAGCTATTAGGGGGTGCCTGGGCCACCGCTCTTGTTGCACCGACACAGGGCTCAGGACTTCTGGCAGGAGGCGGAAGAACTTGGTTCAAAATTAAAAATAGATGCACATGGTCTACGTTCCAGAACTGAAATAAGCAGCTTCCCGTGTGGGCTTCTTTGGCCTCATCTGAGTGTCCTCCTTTTCGCTGAAGCCTCTTGAGAGTTCGCCTGTTTCTAAAAGTAATTCAGTGTTGGGGATGACATAATCTCTCAGAAGTTTTTATATTTGTCTGCTTCATTTTCTTTTTCAAACTTAGGTAGATCCCAGTATAGTATAACCTAATGCACGTGCACTCTTTGCAAGGATAAGACTCTAAGGTCTAATCTAGAGGTAGTAGCAGGTTTCAACAGCTGAAGAGACTACAGATGGTCTTAGCTCCCTGGGACTCCAGTTGTCCCAAGTAGAAATCAAAACAAGCACCATTTTGAGGGTTCCTGGATTCCCTAAAGAAACACTGCATGTTGAGGCAAGATGTACAGCACCATTCACCTCATGTGCAAAAATGTGAGATGTCCAGCTTCTCTCTCCAGGTCACTGGACTGGGGATTGCAGGCCTGTGTATATATATATGTATATATCTGTCTGTTTCTCAAAATATATCTCCTTATCACTTGTGTTACCAGAGATCATCTGACAATAGACAGTAGTTTAATCCATAATTATTCTGTTTTTCCTAGAAGTACAGGGTTTTTTTAAGACGGTGAGGCAGTGCTATCAATGGATGTCATCATTATTTCAGAAAAAAATATCCATGACTTGAGTACTGGATTGAAACCAATCTCCCCACCTCCCAAAATCCACCTTAATTACATTTTAAAATGTTTTCATTGACTGTATGGAAATCCAGGACAAAACCTGAGAGCAAAGGAAATAAAAATGTCTTTTGTCTCCATCTATCTCTTTGATACCTGGAGGGCAGCAGTAGAAACTTGGAGCAAACCTGCCACACTCTTTTGATCTCTGCCAAAGTTGTTGTGGGAGTAACAGTGTTTAATGGTTGAAGGAATTTATTGAAGAATAAAAGTACCAGCAAAGACAAAAGGCCCAATACAAATTATCTGGTAAACCGCTGTCAAATTTTACGTGCTCAGGGCTACTGGTAATTTCCCGTCTTAAAAAACAGAGGGGGGGAGAATTTAGAGGGGAGAGAAGGAGGGTAAAAAGTATATAAATAAACCCACCTCTTTAAATAGCTAACTGGCCTGGCCTGAACTGTGTCAGAGCTAAGTTCCTTTGGCAGCCGGTGCTGCAATATCTGTTGAGGGTGTTGCAGAAGGCTGAGACCAGGTTTCAAGAGAGTCTGCCTTAGCTTCACTGGCTCTCCCTTGCATTCTTCAGCACTTGTCAGCAAGAAATACACTGAAGCACGAAACGAGGGTGTGCAAAGGCTCCCACACTGCATCTGAGCAAGTCTGGAGCATACCCCCATGGTTAATATTTCTCTCTGCTAAAAGAAGTAGGAGTAATGAAAATAAATGAAAGCGTTGGCTAACTTGGAAATACATGGGTGGAAGTGGACAGAATTGCTGGGGTGAAGGTATATTGTCCACCGTCTCCTCCTTCCAAGTTCATGGCAGAGTTTGAATGCCTATTTGAAAAATCATTGGATTCTGCACGGGTTCTAAAAAGCTAAAATAAGAAATGAAATACAGAGGGGATGTTAAAAGTCTGAGGTTTCTGGTCAGTAAGGCACCTCTAACAATATTTTGTTCATTGAACAAAGCAGGCTAGGTGATCATACAAGGAACATGGGACTAGAGGAAACTGTCTTAGATTGTCACAGGGAACTCTTACATACAGCATCTCTGATTAAACACATCCTTTTTGGCACTGCTACCTGCTAAAAGCAAACCTTGTAGTTCTGTCATTACCAAGCCAATTAATCTTTTACTTTCCAAAATCCTCACCCATATAATAATTCTGTATCTTGCTCCTGCTGACAGATGAGAGTGGTTTCCCCCCGCCATGATAACGAGTGTTGGTCTCAGCAAGGTGGACCACCACTGTTTTTTTCATTCACCAGTCACAATTTTCTTGCTGCTGGTGCTGCAGGGGGAAAACAGTTCCACTTGGTGAACCAAAATGATGTAGAAAATTTAATCTCTGCAAACTTTTTAGAAGCTGGAAATCTCTTCCTCTCAATGAGACCTGACTGGGGACAAGAGGTGTTTGTATGAGTTACTCACCTTCTGCCTTTTCTCTGGGCCTTCGTACAACAGTTGTGCTTTGCTAATTGCTGAATCTAGTGCTAAGCAGCTATGTTCCTGGTGACTGGGAAAGTTTTTTTTCGTTTCATTTATCTGTTCTGTGGAATTGAAGAACTTCTGAAATGGAAGTTGGGTGGATAAGTCCCCATTCTTTGGATTTATGTCGGGTTTTGGAGGAATGATGTTATGAAAGAAACTTCCTAAATGCAAGCCTGCGAACAAAAGAGATTGAGGTTATGGGTGTCTTTTGCAAGTTCAGCGATAATAGGTTTGTGTTGCAGTGGGTCACACCTCCCTTCATACAATGCCATTGGTAAGCTGACATTTCTAATGACCTTTTATAATCACCTATTTCCTTTTCTCACTCATTTTATGAATAGTCTTGTAGTCACTTCAAGAGTTTCCCACCTTGTGATCTCCTCTTACAGTTCATACTAATTTCAAAATGGGTTGGGCTTCCTGCAATGTTTAGCACAGTGTAGACCGAGTTCAATAGAGCTTTTCCTTTCTACAGGAAAGGGGGGACCAAAAAAACTCATAATGCCCTTTTTGCAGGAAAGGCTTCAGAAATTGCCTTTTTTTTTCTTTTTTTTAAGCAGTTTTGAATGTGTGCTTTAGCATTGTGTCCTGCCCCTGTTAAAGATGTAGAACTTAGGGCTCTGACCTTTTCTAGTGAGTGATGATCGTATGGCACTTTTCCTCCTGAGTTGGAGCATGTGAGCCCTGGTGATGATGTTTTGTCCAGGCTCTCATTCAGGAAACATATTCTGCCAACCTGACTTGACCCTGCACCTTCAGTAGGACACATTATTCTTCGCTTCCTGCCCTAAATTGCTGTGTACTGCCACCTTGCATTGATGGGTCCTTTGTTCCACCTCGGAGGTAGGTTCATTTTCGTAGTGGATGAAGAGAAGCTGTACAGTTTTGAAAAGCAATTTGAGAGCCCTCTGAATGAAAAGTGCTTCACACATGAAAAAATTAGTGTTATCAGTTGTCATCGTCAGCCTCAAATCCTGAATTTGAAAGGGTCATTTATACTCCTCAAAGGCAAACACGCAGCAGCATGCTAAAAGAGAACTAAAGCAGCCAAAGGAAATGCTGTCTCATGTTGTTTCAGGCTCTGCAATCCCAGGGAGCATTAATAACTATTTTGTTGTTTTCACTGATCTCTCTGTATGGGTGGAGAGGGAAAGAATCAGAAGAGAGAAGCTGCACTGCTCAGCCACTCCAAGCTGTCCCAAACGCACCGTGTTAGCAGCTTACTGGCTGTGAGGAAACTCAGCCAGGGCAGGGTCAACAAGCAGATGAATGACAAAAAGGCATAGGTGAAGATATGGACTTGCCCATTTGATAATGATATAGTAAGGACCATCTTTCACCACCACTCTCTGGGGTTCTGGCTGCATTTGCTGTCTTTCCCACTCTGTTTTGTTCCCATTTCTCCTTAGCAGATGCCAACATGTGAAGACACCATGGCAGGGTCAGTATCAATCAGCCACCTTTTAGATGGCAGATGCCGTGTGAATGCAGATCCCGTCTCCTCTGAGGTTCCTGAAAACTGAAAGGACTGCTCAGAGCTGCCGAGAGCTGTGAGGTGCAAGGAGAGTGCAAAGGCTTTGTGGAGGATGACAGATGGAGAGGACCTGCTCATTGGTTGGGGTGTTGTGCTTGCAACTTTGTGGAGCTCTTCACGCATATCCATGGGTGCAAATGATATCCAAGCAGAATGGTGTCACTTTTCACCCTCCTTTTTACTCACGTTGTACCAGAGTCAGTGTCAAGACAAGATGAAATTCAGGTCCTGAGTCTCGGCGGGTCATCCGTCTGGAATTGTACCCAATATGGTTGTTCCGCATTCAGCAAATACTCAGCCATGACACTGGTTATTCATGCAAAATGAATTTCCTTTGAATTTTCCAGGAGCTTAGGCAATGACTCTTCCTGATTTTCTCATGGGAGTCTGTTCTCCTGTTGACTATGCTGATAGGACCATTTTTGCGTTGGTCCATCCAAACAGGATGGTGGGAGAAGCCTTGTTTGGTAAAAGGCAGTAGCAGCCTAAGATACGTGTGTAGCTTGAGTTTAAAATTCAAGTCAAAATCAGTTTTTAAAGCATATACTTCCTGGAAACCACTCAGAAAGCTCTGTCTAATAAAACTCTAGCCAAAGTGGTCTTTGTAGAAGGAAAAAGAAGCTCTTGTGCAGGGCAGAAATAATTCAAGCTATAGTTTGAAATATAGCAGGTGAAGGTAGAAGTGGTTCAGTATCCATGGAGTCATCTCATCCTTCAGAGATGCCACTTCAGTCCCTCAGTCTGCTACAGGTTTCTACACAACCAGATACGTGATTCAATTCCTGCAAGACCTCAGCTCTCTATATGAAGTGATGAAAGCAGCATGGACATCCTCCGTATTAAGGACTGGGGAGTACTTGGATATAAGCATGGTGTAAACCTTGCAAGAGGTAGGTTAACACCAACTTGAAATATACCATGGCTCCTACTAACATCCCGACGAGGGATGTTTCATTCCTTTTTATGTTGTATCTTAAGAAGAACCAGACAAAAAACATCTGATCTAAAGTAGAAAAAAAAAATAAAAGAAAATCAGCCATATGATTTGCTGGAGGAGTAAATCCCCTCTGCAACTGGTTCCAGCCTGGAGAATATATTCACAGCTGGTTTATAAACCCTCAAAACCAGACAATATAACTTTAACTAACACAGCATTACTAAGGCACTGCTGTAATGGGATCATTCTGCTATGGCTTATGGGCACATTTTAAGTGTCATCAATTTAGTTTACAACTGGAGGCTGTTTAGTGCATTGTAACAACTGTGTCTTACATGCAGGCATGATCTAATATTAATGGCTTTTCTTTTGTTGAGAAAAATATGGAGAGGAAAATGAAAAACCACAGGAAACCTCACTGTCCTTCCTCAGGTAGTGAAGTTAGGTTTCAGAGGGCAGCAGGATCAGACTGAGTATTGGTGTAGGCGGCTGGGAAATCAGCTCTCATTTTCCAGTGCTGATTTATATTACAAATGTAGCCAAGTTATTTCACCTTAGTTTTCCTATCTCTTCAAGGATGTGAGTTACTTAACAGAGTAGTAACTCCATTAACTTAGCAGAGTAGTAACTCCACTGTCGGAACAAGTTAGGCTCTATGAGCACAACACTGAGACTGAGCAAATCATGAAGGGCTATGAGGAATGAGGGCTTGTATTTTGTCCCACCAGAGATGCTCATCATAACTATTTTGGTAGTTGATGTCAAGCCCTTTAAAAAGAGCTCAAAATGTTTTGCAACTGAGTGGGAAATGTGATTAGCTTACCCTGAAGATGGGGTCAGAAAAGGTGATAAAATTAACTTTCCCAACCTGATGTCCTTCTCAATATGCTCTGGGCTGCTTGGTCTGTTACCTTGTCACGTTGTAGGCATGGGGAAAACATGTGATGGTGTGAAAAAGTTTCCGTTTGGATATGAGTACTCGTGTTGTCCATTGGTGTTACAGGTCAGGACTTGGGTAAGC
>VZTM01040738.1:44700-56128 GCA_013400555.1 Jacana jacana | reverse complement strand
ATAGCAAGGTACAAGCTATGTAGGCCATCATTCAGTTCTTCCAAGAACTTTTCCTTGAAGTTTAACTGGCTGGATCTAGGACGGCCTTTATTGAGAATGTTTCCATCATGAGGGATGCCAGTATGTATGTCTCTATTTATGGGAAGAATAACCCATCAGGAAACTTTTTTTTTTCTTTTTTTTTCTTTTTTTTTTTTAACTTCAAGGATTTGAGAAATCTCTTTTCTCTGTTCCAGCTGAAACAGCTTATGGCAAGGTGAACTCACCCATTTACACAGAAGCCAAGAGGGTAATGTTAATCCTATTAGAAAAATAATCTACCTCCAAAAAATAATAATAATAGGGGTGGAGAAGGAATCCTTTTGAGGCAAATTCACAGAGTAATTCCTGTGAATTTACTCTTTTCTTCTCAGGGGTGAAATGTTAAGTATTTTGCTATCAATACATGAATTATAAAGATGACTATTTTCCTTCCACTTTCATAAAGAAATTAAGCATGGGAAAAGCTGCATTCTAGCATTATTGCTAGAAGGTTGTGTCCTTTAGAGAATACTCCTGGGTTTTAATAAATGCCGTCTTGAAGAGTGAGGCAGTGTCCGTAGAGAGGATTAGCCTGCAAAACACTAATCTAGATTTTTTTTTTCCTTGAATGCAGTATTAAGATTTCTAATTTTTTTCTCATTTCCTTATTCCGTTATTAGGTTGCTTTTGACCTCAAAACATCAAAAGGTTCATTTCTTCCTCATCTGAGATCACCACTATCCTTCCCAAGCAGGAGCTGCAACTACATTTCACTGCTTAATATTTAAGCAACTCTCTTTTCAAAAAAAAAAAAATAATAAAAAAAAAAAAAATCATACCTTCCCTTCTCCTTGATTGCTCCAAGAAAAAATGCCAAACCCAACCCAGTTCACCCAGTTCAAAGGACCATATAAGTCAAATTTAATATCAGAGGCAACCCTGTTTGTTTTTCTTGGTGGCATGAATGCACAATGGCTGTCGAGAAGTATGAGAAAGACAACAGAAAGGGGAAAACTTATTCTCCTTATCGAGTATTACAAAGCAAATGCTGGATACATACCTTTCTTTGACCTTTTCCTTAGATTAGTGGTATAGGCAGCTGCTGTGCTTGTATTACACATTCCAGCGCTGGGACTGACTCCCGAGCAAGGTGTGTGTGTAACACACGCGTGTGTTTGTTATTCAACCTGTCAGCCAAAGGTCTTCAAGGCTGGTTTCAGCTCTTTCTGTTTTTTTCCATCGTTTCCAAGGGGAGGTATGGTTGTTTGTGGGCTTTGTTTATGTTCACTGGGTGACAGGAAACCTAAGAGCTTTTAGTGAATTCAGATATACTCTCGATGAGAGGTGTGAATCTCCAACCATTTGTGTTTAAAAGCTTTCATTAAGTCTGAGAAAAGAGCAAGAAAATAAACAACTTTCTGCTTTCTAAAGCAGAGGGATGGGAGGTTTTCAGCCTGTGAGCCCTGCCAGGACAGTATAGATCCCTACAAAGGAAGAGATTGAATGAGGCATAAAAAAGGCTGGAGCTGCAAAAAAATAAAAATAAAAGTCAAGTCTTAAAGTTAGTGCTCAAGTTGGATTTGGTCTTTATTATACTGAGCCATCACTGAGC
The DNA here is from genome assembly GCA_013400555.1 of Jacana jacana. Taxonomy (NCBI): domain Eukaryota; kingdom Metazoa; phylum Chordata; class Aves; order Charadriiformes; family Jacanidae; genus Jacana; species Jacana jacana. The sequence goes on along the minus strand of VZTM01040738.1, from coordinate 54,495 downwards.
CAGCTGGCCTTGGTAAGGCCCTGATGGAGCAGAGCATGCCCACCGTCCAGGGAATGGGTATTGTGGGAGGAGTGATGGCTCTAAGGAGGGTACATAACAGCCGTTCAGTACTATGTAATAGACTTTTGGTACTTACAGGGGTCCTATGGGAAAGCTGAGGAGGGACTATTTATCAGGCTGTGTAGTGAGAGGTGGAGAAGTAATGGTTTTAAGAGGGGACATTAGGAAGAGATTTTTCACTGTGAGGGTGGTGAGACACTGGAACAGGTTGTCCAGAGAAGCTGGGGATGCCCCATCCCTGGATGTGTTGGAGGTTTGAGCAACCTGGTCTGATGGGAGGTGTCCCTGCCCATGGCAGGGGGGTTGGAACTCTCTGTTCTTCAAGGTTCTTTCCAATCCAAACCTCTCTGTGATTCTGTGATTATATGAAAGCAGCTCTAAAGACTCCAGCTAATTGCATCCAACCAGCAAAAAAGAGATGTGCCCAAGGGATGTGCTCACGTGCTCCATGCTTGATCTCCCTCACCTGGGAAACCACATGGGTGATTGGCACCACAGGCAAATACTTCAGGCAGTGTAGGGACAGCCAAGTGGCTTCTCTGTGGCCAGTGTAGGAGGTGCTTAGTGTCACCAAGGTGGAAACTGGCTTGTACACTTAGCTCTGCCTCATTACATGGAATCAGTTTATCTCATGGTCTAACGCTTCCTCTGCCTCTGCCCCTGCCCAGCTGTGGGCTCCTTGGGGCAGGTACTTCCCTCCGATCGCGTGTTTGTGCAGTCCCTAATTGCAGATTCGAGGGTAATATAAATAATAAGGTTAAAAGTCACTCTTCTTCAGGGGAGGTGAAAAGGGAACGGAAACGGAGCTGCTACTCAGCTTCCCGGCTTTTCCTGGAGTCAAAAAGGGAGTGCAAAGGGTATTGCAAGATATGTCAGAGTATTTAGTCTTGAATCGTTTGCCATCCTGTTTTTATTCCCCTGCAGAAATATTTCAAAGAAAGTGTTTAGATGGAGCTGATGACCTTGCTTATAGTTGAGGTTGGTTGTTACTTCCCATGATAAATCCCTGATTTGGTTGTTTGGGCTGCGGCAACTTGCGGTGTTTGAGCTGACACTTCCCCTCCTGCATGCTAGACTCATACCACGCTCATTTCAGAGGAGAGGGATTTTCAGTGCACTGCTCAAACGATGCCGTTTGTTGTCATTTGGGAAGAAGTTTCTTACTTTTCCATCTTTTAATCTCTAAAAGCCCAGCTAAACCATTACACACTAACCCTTAAAAGTGATGGGAAGCTCTAAGATGAAGTGCTGGGCAATACCTAAGGTGTTTTTCCACCTCCTGCACGAGGTTTTCCCAAGTGGCAGTGGCAGCCCAGCCATCTTTTCAGAGACAGCAGTATCATGGAAAGAAAGCAAATGAACAGGGAAGGCAGCAAGTGAATTGCAGTATCAGGACCTAAGTGGCGGTGAAGGCTTTGCTTTGTGTTGTGTTGCTAACAGACAACTCGGGTCCTAGTGAAGTGCTGAGTTTAAATATTCTTTCTTTTCCAGTGCTTCTAGGTGATGATCAAGCAGGCTTGTTGATGAGTTTTCTGGGAAAGTGAAGCTTGTTTTTTACTGAGATTTTTTTTGTTTGATGTTTTTTTTTTGTTTTGTTTGTTATTAGCTGTGTGTAGGGTTACATGACAGTTCTTGGGTTTTGTGTTGTTAGGTCCTCATACCCAGATTATTGGCAATTAACTAACAATTGATTGCCAGAAGAGTGAGTCACTGGCCCAACGACAGGTACAGCAATTCCAGAGGTGATCAGTGGCTGAGCAGCAGCTTTCAATGTTGCTATTACGCAGGTTTTGACACAGGAGTGGTTTTGTCTCTGATCCTGTGTAGACACTGCCTGGGTTTTAGAGAAATTGCATTTGGTGGCTGGACATTGGAAGTAAAGTACTGTTTATCGTTTCAAACTCCTCCAATTCTCTTGACCTGTGTTTCTTCAGCATCTGGTAGAGTGGCATGTGTAGAACAAAGGCCCTTATATTTCTTCTGTAAGAACAATGAGGTTACTTGTTTCATACCCATTCTAACTTTCCCTTATCTCCCCAAGACAGAGCCAAATTGTCCTCTGTTTAAATGAAGTCTTTCCTGGGCCACTGAAAATCATGTTTGAACTCTGTTCATCTCCAGCCTTGTGAGGTCACCCTGGAGCTTGTCTGATAACAGAGGTGGTGCAGCTTCCCCGTCTGAGAGATTGCTGCGAGGAGACGTGATAACAGATTCCAGCTATTCCAATAATTCAGGCTGTACTGCTACTGAAAATAAAGTTTGCATCTATGCATGGACATGCATACATTATTATATCTGCAAGACACAAGACTAAAAGTAAATTAGATCTTTCTCTTAAATAAAGAGAATTTTCTAATTGAATTTTCTAATAAGTGTTAGAATTAAGGCCACATCCAGAGCACTGTGTCCAGTTTTGGGCTCCCTGGTTTAGGAAGGACCAGGAACTGTTGGAGAGGGTACAGCAAAGGGCTGCAAAGGATCAATGGACTAGAACATCTGTCTGATGACGAAAGCTGAGGCACTTGAGTCTTTTTAGTCTGGAGAAGAGAAGACTGAAGGGGAATCTGATCAATGGTTATAAATACTAAAAGGGTGGGTGTCAAGAGGAAGGGGCCAGCCTTTTTTCAGTGGGGTCCGGTGATAGGACAAGAGGCAACAAACACAAACTTGAACATAGGATGTCCCATCTAAACATGAGGAGGAACTGTTTCACTTCAAGAGTGTCAGAGCCCCAGAAGAGGCTGCCCAGAGAGGTGGTTGAGTCTCCATCTCTGGAGATATTCACTCCCTGCCTGGACTTGTTCCTGTGGGACCTGCTCTGGGTAGACATGCTCTGACAGGGAGTTGGACTACATGATAGTAACAAAGGATGAGGAGAAGGTTGAGGTACTGAATGCCTTCTTTGCCTCAGTCTTTAGTAGTAGAGTAGGTTGTTCCCTGAGTACCCAGACCCCTGAGCTAGCAGATAAGGGTGGGGAGCAGAACGAAGCCCCTGTAATCCAAAGGGAGGTGGTGAGGGACCTGCTCCAATACCTCAATATAAACAAGCCTTTGGGGCCAGATGGGATCCACCTGAGGGTACCAAGGGAGCTGGCAGCAGTGCTCTCTGAGCCACTTTCCATCATTTACCAGTAGTCCTGGCAAACTGGGGAGGTCCCAGCTGACTGGTGTCTAGCAAATGTGATGCCTATCCACAAGAAGGGTTGGAAGGATGATCCAGGAAACTGCAGACCTCTCAGTCTGACCTCAGTGCCTGGAAAGATCATGGAACAGATCATCCTGAGTGCCATTATACGACGTGTGAAGGACATCCAGGTGACCAGGCCCAGCCAGCATGGATTCACAAGGGACAGGTCCTGCTTGACAAACCTGATCTCCTTCTCTGACAAAGTGACCCACTTGGTAGATGAAGAAAAGTCAGTGAATACAATTTCCCTGCAATTTAGTAAGCCTTTGATATAGTCTCCCACAGCATCCTCTTGGAAAAACTGTCTGCCCATAGCTTGGATGGGAGTCCTCTCCACTGGGTTAAAAACTGGCTGGAGGACCGGGCCCAAGGAGTGGTGGTGACTGGGGTTAAATCCAGTTGATGGCTGTTCAGGTGTGTCCTCCAAGGCTCTGATAGCAGCTGGCATATAGGTATGATCTTTAATCCTAAAGTCGGTAGGATTTACAGGCAAATAACTGTCATTTCCATGTTGGCAGCTGCTTGGAACAGCAGTGATAGTATATTGGCCCATCTCTCTGCTTCACTAATACACTCCCAAGACTAAATGTGCAATAAATTCAAAATTTGCAGGAATCCTGTTGCACTTGTGAGAATTAGCAGTGGTGCATACTATTTCTGAAAAAACGCCAGCCTGCGGAGCACGTACCGGCTCCGCCAAACATGATGCAGTAGCCTCAAGTGCTGACAAGACTTTCCTGATCTCCTTGTGACCCCCTGATGCAACCGGTGAGCTGGCAAGAGGAATTAGTGGAGATGGGGAGGAGAAGATGTTCTGTTTGTTTCTTCTTCCTTGGAAAAATGTGTATGGCTGTCAAGGCTGAGGTGTTTTTGTGACACTCAAGCTGCCTCTCCAGCACCACTCATTGAGAGCTACATACTCATCTTTTATCGGGAGGACGCTGGTGTGGTGAGAGATAGCCCTTTCATAGAAAGTCATCTGAGCGTTTCTGCACAAACATTCTGAGGACCTGACTCTTTCTTTCACCCTCTCTGAAGAACACTTTGCCTATATTTCCTTTTTTCTTTTTTTTCCCTTCTCTTTTCTGAAGGCTGAGAAATGCCTCAGGAATGCACTTGCTCACTCTCTTTTCGCAGGCTGGCTCTCCCGGTGATGTATTAATTAGCTGGAGCACTGTACACTAACGAGCAACTGCAGGCTGATCTCGTTAAACATTAATGCTTAACTAGAAAAGCAAGAGCTGTTAAAGATACGCCACTCAATGTCATTCGTGTCCGAGTGTAAAAGAAGTCAGCGGCTGAGCTACTGGCGCTTGTGTTTCCAGAGGGAGCAAGAAGGGCCAAGTATCTCAGATCCCCTTTCCAGAACTGGCTGGGAATGCCTTGACCACAGATGAGTGTCCATTCTTTCCTGATTGCCTTTATCATCAACTCCAGCCCTTTCCCAGCAAGCAGCCCTCTTCCAAGGAGGTAAAAGAACAAGTCCATATGCCCACACTGCTTTTTCAGCCTTTTTCAAGCCTTGAGTGGTTAAGTCAAAAACCAGCACAGGTCTACTTATCTTCTCCTTAAACACAAGCAAATGGTTATGGCTGATGTTTCAACCATGAAAATTTCAAGTCATGTAGGTACAACCTGATGGACTCATCTAAATTAATGATTGTCTTGATTATTATTGACTTTGCTGGATATTTTAGACAAACCCATTTGAAAATATTGAGCTCATCACCACTTTGCTTAAGTTTCCCCATGGAGGAACTTGTTAAGGCAGCTCTTTATGTTGCGAGGATTGACTGATACTAGGAACAAATATCTTGACTACCCAATGAGAAACTCTCACAGTGTTTATTTGTTCATTTGGCAGCTGGAAATGCTGATGAAAATGAATAGGACAAGAGCCTCCTGCCCAAGAAGCCCTCCTCCTACACTTCTTCAGGCATGTGACATTACAGCCTGGCTTGGCATGAGCCACTGCCGGCAGCACTTCTGCCTTTTCGCTTGCTTGGGCAAAAATGGGATTTCAGATACACTGTCTTAATAACTGTCTACGTGCAAATCAAGCATAGGGTTTTGCATGAGTTTCTCTGCTCAACTTTCCAAAGAGTTACCGGCATAGCCAGCGCAGAGGACACTTCAGGATGTAGAACAGATGTAGCAGCCTTCTAATATACTTTCTACCTTCGCCTTAACTGCAGCGTAGTAATAAAGACAACAGCCAGTACTTTTCCTTACCCTCCAACTGTTTGCGTTTTGCAATTTGATTGTAATTGATAATTCATTAATCATTCCCTATCACGGTTAATATTTACCCAGCCTGCTACTGTGCAGCAAGAATGATGGGAGGGGCAGGAGTAGGGAGGTGGAAGATACAGTAAGGGAAGCACAAAACATATGGAACACTACGTCTTCAGAAACAATCTCTGGGGTTTTTTGCTTTGTTTTGTTTTGTTTTTTTTTTTTACTTTTTTTTAAGATGGATGTTTCCATGGTGCTGCCACCAGCGGTTCTGTAGGGCTTGTCTTGGTTTTCTTCAGCCAAGCACTCCTTGGTTGTCATTGTGGCAGCCTCAGCGCTACAGAAAAGGTTTTTTCTGGACCTGCAAAGCACACTGCCTTTTGCTGCCCAAGGAAGCGAAAGCAAATGGGTTACTGCTGCCCTGTTGGGATTCTGTTGTTGTTGGGGATTTTATTCAGTCTCCTAGCGTGACGCTTCCTCTGACCGTGCTTAAAAGACACCGTGCTTGATTTCCCCTCTAATGACGTTAAGAATGGAACTGGAGCTGCCTCTGCTGCCTGGTCCTCCTCCTGCCCATGTCTTCAGACGTTATGTCACAGCTCCCAGGGCTGCTCGCTGACTCCAGCCGGACTCCCCAGGGGATGGAAAGCAGGTTCCCTTCCCCATGGCAGCAGCGGTGCCCACATTTAAGAAGCTGCAGTGCTGAGCCGTGACTGCATTAGTTCTGCTACATTAGAACAGAAGCAAAGAGCTTAATTTAATTCGCTGGCCTGTATACCGACACCTGAGGGCCACTAATTCACTGTCACGTATTCTCAGTGAAACCAAGCTCTTTAGCGTTTAGATTTATTTATTTTTTTTTTTTCTCATGATCAGAGCTTTGCAAAGCAAATGCTCAGTTTCTAGGACTGAGGAAAAATATCTCCTTGCAAGGATCACAGTAGGTCAGGATGACTCAGTTTTGCCAGTGTCCAGAAGGGACAGAAGATCACCACTCTCCTTTTTCTTTTTTCTTTTCTCTTTGAAATTTATAAATTGATCTCCGTTCTTTCATTTTATGATTAGCACCATCAGTAAAAAAGTTGATTCACAGTGACATATGATTGGCTGTAAAACATTTATTCACCACAGGCTTTATTTGGACATCACTCAAGGGCTTTGAGCCTATCAGATATCTCAACCCATTCTGTCTTCACAAGTGATAGGATCAAGTCCTGTAGTAGCATTTGCTGTGCTGTAACTTCCAAGAATCCAACCTTGCCTATGTTTGTGCATGAAGACCCATTAGGCTAAATTAATCCCTAGGGTAAATGTACAGACTTCAACAGAATGTTATCAGGCATAAATTAGGCCTATTGATTTTTAATGAAGCTCTTACCTGAATAAAGAAAACAGAGTTACTCTTCTGTTCAGATCCATTGTTCTTCTACCGTGAGAGTCACTATAAGCACCTGCTTTTGACCCTGAATTTTTAAACCTGGAAATTTTGCATTTCTAAAAGGAATAGAAAAATACTCTTTTCTTACTGCAACTTTGGGCAGTGTCATTACACAGTGGGACAGGTTTCCTAGAATTTACCCATCTCTAAATGTTCTTTTTTTGAAAAACAAGTGAATAGACTGACAGGAAATTACAGGCTTCTTATACTATAAGACTGATTTCTTCCTCCAGAGAGTGTCCCCATCACAAGCAGTTTTCTCCATGCTAGTGATTTTACAGAAGTTTTGAGAAGTACAAACTGATTTCATTTTTAGAGCTGATCTGGCTGAGATAATCCATGCCTTCCTGTTTCTGGAAGGTTGTCTAGCCAAGGATGTCTAGTAACACCCCATCTCTGAGCTACCAGGTGGGTAGTTTGGAGTTACCCCACATCCCCAGGAGATAGGTCCATTTGCTTAGTGGCGTGTCTCTTGAGAAAAGGGGGATGTGATGAATCCTGTACTGTTGTCTGGGAAGGGGGGTATGTGACTCCCATGAATGGAGATGCACAGCCAAGTATTCATCACCCAGTGGCTTCTCTCCATCATCTCAGTGCCCATGATGATCATGATAGGAGAGGGAAAGTCAAATCTTTGTAAAGGCTTTTATTCCTTCTTGTCCCACCTGAGTCATAGAATCATAGAATCATTTAGGTTGGAAGAGACCCTTGGGATCATCAAGTCCAACCATCAGCCCTACTCTACAAGTTCTCCCCTACACCAGATCCCTCAACACCACATCTAATCTACTTTTAAACACAGTCAGGGAGGGTGACTCCACCAAAACATTAGGTAGCTGTCACTTGGGAACAGACTTTACTTAATAGTTGACTGGCTTAGCTTTAACCACTGATCTATATGGCAACATGTCTGCAGACTCCCGAGTCATCATTTTGTGTTTCCAAATGTACCTTTCTAGGGGAAGAAATATTTATATTTACTAAGAAATGCAACAGATATTCTCTGTGCTCTTATGGCATATGTGGTGGGTCAAAGCTCTGAGCACAAGCAGTACTATACTTCAAGTAGATACTTGTCATACTCCTTGGGTTGTGTTTCTTTTACAGGACTCTATTTATTTGTTAAATTTACTGTAGTTGGGGCATTTTCAGTATGTATATCATCACATAGAGGAATGGATGCAGCTTTTCCTGAATCACAGAATCACAGAATATCAGGGATTGGAAGGGACCTCGAAAGATCATCTAGTCCAATCCCCCTGCTGGAGCAGGAACACCTAGATCAGGTCACTCAGGAACATGTCCAGGCAGGTTCTGAATGTCTCCAGAGAAGGAGACTCACAACCTCCCTGGGCAGCCCCTTCCAGTGTCCAGTAACCCTCACCATAAAGAAGTTTTTCCTCATGTTTAAGTAGAACCTCCTGTGTTCCAGCTTGCACCCATTGCCCCTTGTCCTATCACTGGATGTCACTGAGAAGAGTCTGGCTCCATCCTCCTGACACTCACCCTTTACAGATTTATAAACATTAATAAGGTCACCCCTCAGTCTCCTCTTCTCCAAGCTAAAGAGACCCAACTTCCTCAGCCTTTCCTTGTATGGGAGATGCTCCACTCCCTTCATCATCTTGGTAGCCCTGCCCTGGACTCTCTCAAGCAGTTCCCTGTCCTTCTTGAACTGATAGTTATATGAGATTTTCCCCCCCATCCCCATTCATGATTTCACATTTGTGCCTTTAACTTTTCTTCATCTTGTTAATCACTTTAATTCCTGTACTTTGCTGGAGTGTGGTAGGGAGCTACAATTCTCCAGCCTCTTGCATTGCAATGCCTTTTGTAGCATTTTATAGCAAAACTGACAGGAAATCCAAAATGTTTAAATTGGAATTTTACTTTGGCAAGGTAATAATTTAGGAATATTCACATGGTGCCTGGCACAAGCCCTTATTTAAGTAATATAGAATACCAGATGTAAACTTCTTACAGGCTCAAGTGTGGGATTTGCCATGTGATTTTTCTTTTTCTTAAACATATCTTGGTTCCCAGAAAAAGCTACAAAGCCCTCCACAGAACCTGTCATTGGCAAGCAGAGATAAGGAATGCTCCAATGGAGAAACATACCCTAAAAAGGGAAAGGCCGATATTGACTTGCAGTGGAGCTTAAGCCCTTTAAACTCACCCCTGGACAAGAAGAATCAATGTCTCTTAAAAAAAAGTGTCGCTGCTGTTATACAGCAGACCATTAAACTATGCTAACAGTCGTACATTTTCTATTCAAAACTGTGCCGCTGTGTATATAAACATGGGAAGGTTTTGGAGCTGTATATGTCCAGATTTTTGACATGTGTAGGTGGAGCCAGCGTAGGAAAGCCTATTTGGGAGTTGGGAGCAGCTGCCCTAATGGAATACTATTGACTTTAGTTACATCAGGGGCTAAATATAGCTTGGGCAGCAATGTACACAGGGCTGCATCTGACAGCCAGGACAGAATGTGCTGCTCGACGGACAGACGGATGGATGCTGTCCCTGTGCAGATGCTCCTTTTAGGTTGAGGACCTCTCCTGGGATCTTTTGCCCAGCTCTGCTGCTCCCATGGGAATCCCACCGCCGGCTTCCCAGGGCTGTGGATCTGGTCCCGAGGGAGGATATGCGGCTGGGCTACTCACAGGTCTTCTGCCAGCATCTGTTGGCACATCTTTCCAGGATTAGTGGTGATTAATTGATTTATACCTGTGGAAGGGCTGAACCCAGGAGTTTACCATCAAAGCTACAAGAGATGTTTGTGCTTTAGACATGTTCCCCCAGCTTTCCTCTATCTCCATCCCCACCCCCTCTTTCCAGTTGCACTTCCTTATGCGCCTTCCCTCCTCCCCCCCCC
>VZTM01040738.1:0-44332 GCA_013400555.1 Jacana jacana | reverse complement strand
TTCTCTCCTCCAAGACTTGACTGCTATTTTTAAGCCAGGAGAGCAGTGGTGTTGAAAGCGATGCGCTCACCCTGACAGGCTCTATGGAGGAGCATCACAGGGTTGCAGCGCATCTCAGTGCAGAGGTGTTGAGGAGCTCTGCAGACTTGGCAAGCCACAGGGATGCCGAAGGCAATGCCCAAGGTGCCTAGAAGTTCAGACAGCCTTTTTTTCTATTATTCACCATTATTTATTTATTTATTTATTTATTTTCCTTCCTGGGAATGAAAGCCCAAGGCTCTTGCATCATAGGTAGTGACAGTTTTGAAGTGAAGCAAGCTGGAGAGTCCAAATGTGCCAGATATGTGATTCTTTGGGAGAAAGGAGTTCGCACATTCCCTTGTTGACGTGTGCTCCTGTGGATTTAAACCTTGCTGATGTGCATAAACGGGACATGTGTGGTGTCCCAAATGATTTATGGATGCACAGGGACAGATTTCTTCCCATTCTGTTTGCTAACTTACTTCAGAGCACAAGTTAGACAGAATCATCTAGTCATACAGGGATTAACACGAACCAATATTTTTTATGTAAAAAACATTTAAAGACTTTGGGGTCATAATGAACCCTCCAGTAACACAAGGCAGGAAATTATTCCAGTTCTAGGACTCTATTTGCCTTTTTCTTTATAATCTCTAAAAGGTCTAGAATATTGTACGTCTGCTTTTCTCTCTTATCTCTAGTCCTTCCACATGCACTGAGCAACACACAATCAGGCAAACCCTGGCTATGGAGGAAAGGAATGCACATGTTATTCCATTTTGTAAATTCTTATTCGAGATGCTTTTCAATGCTCTGAGAGTTACAGATTGTGCATTTTTCACTCTTGTTTCTCTCAGCTTACTGAGGAAAAGTGCATATTCCCTCCCCAGTCAGTCTTTGGACAATAATCTTTAGAGTATGAGCAAAGCAGAGCAAGTACATTGTCCTCTTAGATTTATAGTCCAGGATATAGGTCACAACCCTTAGCCACTCTAAAAATGATCTATAATTCTGGGGCCTGGGAGACAAACACAGAATATATATCCTAATATGTCTCGAGCCACCCTGGGCTGTGGCTGTGGTCCCTGGCCTGAGCCACAGCAGTGGCATCGCACCATGGGGTGGGGACTGCATGAACAGTAGGGAGACCATCTTCTGGAAGCTGATATTGTGCTGACAGTGGGGATTGATGATCCCCAAGTCCCAGTGGCACTGCTAATCCCATTGGGAGTATTTCCCATCTCTATAATGAGTTTTATAAGAGTAGGGAGACCTGTTTTATTCTGTGTGAGGCTTCTCTAGTGGTGTTACTATCAGTTAATGGGATTTCAGCGGCCCGGAGCGGGATGAGGATCTTCATCCCTGCGAGACACTATGTGCTGTCCTCCACCGTGGCCTCAGCGTAGCATTGCTGCCAGCTCCACCATGAATGCTGGACCTCCCACCCGAGTCTCACAAGTGAAGCTGTTTCACTCCTTAACCTAACTTTTTTTAAATATCTGCGCAGTCAGCTGCAGCGTGGTGGGCTTTGAAGCACTGAAGTGTGGAGCTGGGGCTTGAGCCTCAGAGGAGGCTTGAAAGAACCCACTATATGAACACCCACAGGGTATTCAGCATCTTCAGCTCCTGCTGAAATCATTTGGCCCTTGCAAGCACCGGGCTCCATCAGGACTGACCCTTGCATCTCCCAGCCCAGTATATTGTAGGAGCACCCAGATAAGCTCAGTATTGTGTATTTTTTTCTTTTCCTTCCTGGAAGCAAAGAAAACATTAGTTAGACATGGAACTGGAGAAAACCACAGATGAAAAGTTTGTATTTATTACTAGATACAGAGCATTTTTTGCTTGCTCTTGTCGGGTGTCCTGATTAGAGAGTCTTTTCCTTGCAGAAGTTGTGCTTATCTTGTGATCTGGATTTCTTTTCCCATCTCTCTTATGCTGTTCTTCTCATCCTGTTATCAGAGGCTTCAAATGACCACCGGAGTTAGGCTCTTTTATCTCCTTAAAATTCAGAGAAAGGGTTACACTTGGGTTTCTAGGAATGCCAGAGAGGATTTAAGGCAGAAATAAACCACTAAGGGTTTAATTTTTTTGGTCTTCTAAGGTTTATTTTATCTGTATATGTGGAGTGAGATTTTCAGACGGGTGCAGTATTGTCTGATGCTGCTGCTGGATGTGATGAAGGTCCGGTGTTCCCTGGCAGTGGGAGAGGGCTCATGGAACACTTCTGCATGTCTCACTCTTGTCTTTCTCTTTCAAAACCTAACCCTTGGGCAAGATTATCTAATAGAGGCTTCTTAACTTGCATTAGCACCCTTCACCACAACAATGACTGTATATAGACCTCATAGTTACACCCTACACAATGCCCAACAACACACACACTCTTTTTTTTTTAACTTTTTGTCTGCCATATCCATTCTTGCTGGCTCCATCAGCCTCAAGCTATGTGCCCTACTGGAACGAAGAGGGAGGATTTGACTACAGATCCTATGCTGGAAGAAGAGGAACAGGAAAGTGGCTTTAGGAGGGATATGGGGAAGCTGCTGGTGTCACCAGGGTGCTCTTGCGTTTCAGTGCTGTCTATTCTCCACTGCCTCATCTTCTCTTTGTCTTTCTTTCCCACTAATCCCTTCCTCAGATGACTCCACTGTTAAACTAGGCAGAACGGGACCAGGATATCAGGAAATAACATCGTATTTACAGCTGTCACAGATTCATCCTACTTATAGACTGTGTCTCGGCCTACCTTCTGCCTCTTTTTGGTATTTGGAGCACACACTCTGTAAGATGAGCTACAAGTTTGTATCACACGTTGCTCAAAAGGACATTTTATTGACTTTAGGCACCTGTCTCATAAGCAAAGCGTTTGTAAAAATTAAGATAAGATCTTACTGCTACGTTGTGGGTTGCTCTGCTTTGCTTTGCAGATTATATGCCGAAGATCATTCCCGACGGTCATGAAAGCAGTGCAGTTCACAAAGGATTTCCCAGTCTTAAGTACTGGGCATACTGCTGGCATACAGCTAAAGCTGGAATGAATTGAAATGTGCCCGTTGTATGGAAATATCTGTGGCCTGTGGACTGATGCAATACTAATTTTGAGATGTTCCAGATGCCCCTTAATGGTTAGAGCACCCTTAATGCTCTGCAGCTGCTGCATTTTGGATTAGCTCTTGTTGCTGAATTCCTTCATGAATAAAACTAAGAGTCCTTATCTGAGGTACAGAGAAAAACCAAATATTGCAAGTGAAAGTATGAACATGAAGGGACTGTGAATCACCATCTACTTTTATTTAATGTTTTATTACTGTTTTTTTTCCTACGTGCCCAGTGGCTATCTTTCCAAGGCAAGGCATGCTCATGTTCCTCTAATGCTCAGAATTAAATAAACACAGTAGAAACGCCCCCCTACCCCATCAAAGCTCCACTTTCAAATGTGTGGGCAGTCTTTGTGTCCATTTGCCATCGTTTCCACTTTCCATCATGTTTGGCTTGCTCCGGAGAAAAGGTCTGGTGCCAGGATTTCTGCTGGCTGATACAAGGATGGAGTTCTGGCCTGATTAAAATCAATGGCAAAGCTCCCAGCGACGAGAAGGAGAGCAGGCTGTGATTTGGAGTACTTGGAGGACATACACAGAGCAATCATACATAGCAATATAATTGTGGCCATTGGATGGATGCTAAAGTTAGAGATCAACAAGCTATCAGCTATAAATAGCAGGGATTTCTGCTGATTCCTAGTTCTGTTACTTTAACCAGTATTGAAAATCAGTTCCTTCCCTGCCTTCTAGGAGAGGTAGAAGCACGTTGCCTGCTCTCCCATAGTAAAACTTGAGCATTTCGTTGTCTTAGAATAAATATTGCGCTGCTCACCATGCTGTTGTGTTGGCGTGCTTAGTATTTTCCACACGTACACGCAAAACCTGTTAACATGTTAATGGATTTGTTTGCTTGTCAAGGAAAATTTTGCCCCCTGCAATGACAGCTTCAAACTCACGCTGCAAAAGGGCAGGGCAAACAGTCACTCAATGGACAAGCTCAACACGCTTCTCCCGGCAATAAAAGCTTCAGCCTGGAGTCGGGTGCCTTGCCACTCTGATCCGTAGCACTGGTTTAATCATGTTAATGCGCTGTCTAATTATGGTAAACACTGCATATTATTCAAATTAAAAATGTATATTGCCATTCACGTAGTCAGTCTGCAGACATTTTTAGGCATTAGTGTTTTCTAAGCTGAATGCCCTCTGGTAGGCACTGGAGGCTATGTATCACCCCATTAGCTTAAAAGGGAGGTGAATGATCATATGTACTGGCCGCCCAACACGGAAAGTGTTTTACTTGGCATGCTCTTGGGAGACAAACTGTATCTCTGAAGCAAAGTTGTCCCTGCAAAACTCTCAGTGAGATGCAAATCTAAAACTCTGCCTCATTAATAGGGCAATCACGACCGGCATGATCTTGGTTCTATGAGTTTGCCTGCTTGGTGTTACACCCACCTTAAAAAAAGAGATTTCCAAAGTCAACAACTGAGCAGGGAGCTACAGGTTTGATGACTCAGGCTCTCATGGCACTCATCATGGTGTTCACCAGTTCTTGGTTTCCCAAAAGTTGTCCTTGCCTGGGGGCATCTCCAATGGTAGGTGCCCAAGCCTTAAACGGGTTTCATCAGAAGCAAGAGAAGCCACCATAGTGGAAAATAATCCCTGTCCTGATTACTGTGCTGGTGGACCCATAATTATGTATCAAAGATGGCTAATTATACACAGAAGTTTCTGGTATGGGTCCAAGCTGGAAAGTGTTTACCTAAATCGATATCTGCAGTTCCTCTGTGTGTCGGATTGTTTCAATTGTTGGGATCATATCCTGATATGCTGGATCAAATGACAGCATCAATAAATAAATTCTTGATTTTGTGAACTTGTCAACGATAAGAAAGGGAATGCACATGATATATAATAAGAATAATAATACTGTCATATTGCCTCTCTGTGCTATCAGATACCCAGAGTGGTGTGGCTTCTCTTGAAGGAGTATGATCATGTTCATGTTCCATTTGACTATATACAGTAAAAAGATTTTCAGTGCATGTCACATTTTTATACTAGAGTTGTGGGTTACGGAGCAAGCTACTGGGTGGAGTGAAAACATAAGAGTACTTTACAGAACTGTTTAACAAGTGGACAATTCAGAAAAAGCTGGACAATGCAATGTATATCAATAAACAGATGGGTTTTACTGGCAGACGGGGGTTTTTGTGTTCAGAAATGGGAGTCATGCATGCACTTGGCTCTACTGTTATGTAATTGGGCCCGTAAAAATCTATCTTCTTCATTGTGTTAGGCATTTATAGTTTCCTTTGAGGAGGTTTCTTTATTCTTCTTTTTTTTTTCCTTTGGGATGTAAGAGTAGATGCTTGGACTTGTATACTTAGCATGCTCTATTATTCTTTTGATTGCCTCCCCATGCTTCATTCACTATGGTTCAAGTTGGAAAATTACAGTGCAAAGGATTTCTGTGCCTTGGGATTTAATTCTTTTAGGGAACAGAAAGAGTTCCTTGAGACAAATTGCATTATATTTCAACTGTCCCAGGTAATTTGTTTGTTTGTTTTTCCCTGTTTGATTTGTTTCAGTTTCTGGGAATCGTTCCCAGTCACTATCATCTCATAGAGCTGGTTTAGATAGGAGGAGCTGGAGAAAGGAGGATTTTCAGATGTACTAATGAATTCTGAACTCAGCAATTATCCTCTACTGGTTTCAAAATAGCTTGGAACTGAGTATTTTGTCAAGGTCAATGGGAAGAATTGGCTATTCTTGGGTTCATGTGCTGAGGGAACACAGCTAGTAATCATAAGTAGGTGGTGACTCCTCAACTGGCTGTAGGTGCCGGTTTGTATACAAAGGCCTTCAGGAGAAAAACCTCTCTGGGTGGTTTTACATGATCCATTCTCATAGATATGAATCAGAGCAGGTAGTTCACAAGTAGCCTGTTGACTAATGTATTTATATCCTGCTTGAAATTTGAAGATACTAAGTGCACTGATAAATCAATTATCTATTCAAACTTTACAAATCTATTTCAATAGAATTGACCACATGTGGTGGAGGTCAAATTTAGGATTGACGGTGGAGATGAAATTTAGAATTAAATAGCACAAGAAAAGTGCTGGGTAATGCTGTGATCATCAGACAACAATAAGAAAAAAGTTTCTGCCAAACCAAATAAATTGAGGAGCTGTGATAAAATAATTTCATGCTGAATACAGCTTTTGTGCAGAGCAGAGGGAATGAAGTTGCTGGATGTGTATATTAGGGGATTTGCAGGACATATGAGATACAGCATCATAATGGATGTGTCTTAAAGGTAAAGGAAGGAAGGACATCCATTCATCTGTGCCAGCCCTGGGCTGTATGGGGGTGCTCCCTGTGCTGTACTTCCCCAGGGAAGAGAAGGAAAGCAATCCTGCCAAGTGGTTCATACTCCTTGTTGCAATTGTTATCATTGTGTCCAGATCACCATCACTTTGGAAAAAGCATGAATTCAGAGATATTATTTATTTTGCACCTTATTGTTCCCTTACTGCACAAGTGTCTACAAGCCAGACACTGAAAAAGAGTCTGGGAGGGGTTGCCATCAGGCTGCCCCTCTCCATCACTGAGACCTTTGGCAGCTGATGTCTCCCATGCTCCCTTCCCCATCTCTCCACATCCTCAGTGCTGGATCTGTAGTCGAGTACGCACAGTGTGGTGGGGCTGCTGCTCAAGGGACTGCACGAGTCTTTGTTCTGTCTAGGGACGTCTGGCCATTGATCAGGACAGACAATAGCTGGTGCCCTGTGCTCCAGGGAGGAGCAGCTGCCTTTTTCTCCAAAGGCCCTGGCTGTGGTCAGGGAGGACAGGCTGTAAATTTAACCCATCTCTGGTAGCAAGAGTCTGGATGCTTAGTCACACTTGAGCGCCTGGTAGAGTGCCGAGGCCCTGCTTGATAATATAATACCTATTACAATAGATATGGCTAAGAGGTATTCATTACCATGTAAACAGGGCTTGCAGGAGGCAGATCCCCCCCATCTTCTCTCCCCTGCCCCCTCGCCTGGTTTCCTCCACCTCCGCCCCGAGGTATGGAGCCAGATGGCTTAATCCACCCCAGGGACCAGGGGACTGAGGATACGGCTGCTGCAGGAGGCACCTGAACACAAACAGAAAGCTAAACAAATGACAAGTGCCATTGATTTCCATCACGTTTCCGAAAAGCTCAGGGGCACTTGCAGGACTCCCATCCTTAAGCTGAGGTCCTATGGGCATGGTCCCTCCATCTCCACGGAGGAAGGGCTGGTGGGGAACTCAGCTCACAGTGGTAGAGATGGTAAAAGGCTGCCCACACCTGCAGACTGCCTGCACTTGAGAATTTTGTAATCACATTTAAGAAACAAGTCTCACATCACAAGCAAGATGATCCAGTCACAGGACACAGGGAATGCAGGTGAGACCACAAGTCCTGCTTTGGTGCAGACCCAGAGCCAAATGCGGCTTCCAAACCCCTCACTCTTGTCATGAGTATGGTATTGAATTAAAATAAGAAAGAAAACTGAGCTTTGGGGTGTTAAAACTGATTTTGGAGCATCCTGCAATCCTCAAGAATTGTAAGTCCTAGAAGGACTTTGGAGGCAAGATACATAGTGTAGCCATGCTCTGGTCAGGTTTGGTCAGGACTCATTGGTCCCATATCACCTTGGGGTGCTTGGCAGAGAAGACTTTCTCTATACATAGACTTTAATTATATAGTCTTTTTGGAGGTGTGTGTGGTTTGGTTTGGTTTTTAGTTGGTCCTCGCCCTTTTTTGATTAGTTTGTCTGTTTAAATCAGGCTGATTGGTACTGCAGCCTTCAAGAATTTCTTCAACACACTTCATAAGCTTCCCTTGATCTGGTTATTGTTGCCAGGTTGTGCAGAGAAAAAAAAACCACCAAACCAAACCAACCAACCAAACAAAAAACCTCACAACTGAACCTCACACAAGAAAACCAGCCAAAAAACAAACAAACAAACAAAAACCATAAAGGAAAACCAAAGAGTGAAAGAAATCACTAGTATGCGTGGAGAGGTAGAAATGAAGGGAAAAAAAGTGCAGAGCATTAAGAAATGGGGAGAAAACCAGTGACCAAAGAGCAGTCAGGAACTAAGGACATGAACAAACAAGTCTGGCAAAGGTGAGGGGCTTGGAGAGGGGTGAAGGAGGAGAGGCTGGGGTGCTCTTTATATCCAAATACATCATTTGTGTCCATCCCTGCCTTCATCCCCATGATCCCGCACCTGTATCCACTAAGTACCCTGCCAGCACCCGGCAAAGGCAGGGGGGCTTTGTGGTGAGCCTAGGGTAGAAGCTGGAGAGGGATAAGCACCCCGTCCCCTTCTCCTCTGACCCACTTACCCCAACTGAGCCTTTTCTGTCAGTGCAAGGAAAGTCTCTTGGTACAAGCTAGACCCTCCAGACGATGCCTCAGTCTCTGGGAATAATAGATGGTGTTTTTACGACCTCTTGGAGGACCGCTCCCGGGTAGACAGTGAAAGGCAATACCTCAGGACCACTGGGTTACAGGAGATTGTAAAATTGCTCCTCCCTATATATATATATATTTTTTTTTTTTTGACAATGCTTTCACTGAGGAGTGTTTCCCCCCCTTTTTTTTTTTATCTTTTTTTTATTTTATTTTATTGCTGTGGCAATCAGGCTGTCTTCTTTTTTTTACTATTTTTTCACTTCTTCCCCCCTTCTTCCCTCCCCTTTTCACTTTGACCTATCAAACCGTAAGTCTTATTTTGAGCTGACGGGGAGGCGTTAAATGAGTGGCTGGGCCACCAATTTAAGGGAATTGATGATCTTTCGGGCTTACACTCTCACAGGTCAAATGATAATGTTGCCCTTCAGGTTAAATTCATACGTTATGTAGGGAAAAACAGGAGCTTTCACCAAACTCAGGGCCAGTGGGACACAAACAACTTTGGTCATAAAACAGTCATTTAAAAGCTGCTTCTGAAGAGGACAGTGCAAGGATGCATAATCTTTCATTTGACTCTTTTTGACACATTTTTTTCCCTGTATAAATTTCTGTGCCACTCTTCAGGCAGCCATTTTCTGTTTGTCTTCTGTAAACTTCTAAAAAAACACAGTCCTGAAGTCGATTTGGATAAAGACAAGTATATAGATATATATAGGTAATGAGATAGATAAGAGATAGATATAGATAGATGATATAGATATAGAGATGATGAAGATATAGATAGATATGATATAGAAATATAGAGATAAATAGGTATATGTCTAGGTATAGATATAGATTAGATATAGATATAGATGATATAGATAGAGATACATATATAAATACAGATATAGCTATAGACACTCATATCCATTCTAGTGTATCCCACACTGTGAATATAACCAGAAGCCAAAGATATAAGCTTCATGGGGCTTGAAGCTGATTTATTGGCATGGTAGGGCAAGGCATACAGATGACTCCATGCTACTAATATTAATAAGATTATCTGCTGTCCATGTTTGTTATAGTCTCCTTTCTGATCCATCACGTTCTCCTTATGTAAACTCCTCCAACCCACTGCTATCTTGTCTTCCTTTTGCTTCACAGCTCTGCTGCCACATACCTATGGCCAGTTACGTTTTGTTCAAAACCAAGTATCTCAAGCTATTCAATAAATGGGAAGAAATAGCTATCTCTCTCCCTTCCCCACTTTTTTTTTTTAATCCTGTATTGCATTCTCTGTGGAATCATCAACAAATCACTGGTAAGGGGCATTTATTCCCCCCTGCACCCATGATAAATGAGATGATTGACAACACAGGGCCTTAGCTGCTAGTGGTTACAAAATGGGTAAAAACCTATGGGGTCCACTCAGAACAAAGCCTGCAGTTGTATTTATGGACACAGATTTTGATAAATCCATCTTTTTTTTTTTTTCTTAGGCAAGATAGAAATGATTCCACAAGTTAAAAAGACATTAGAAATTTTGGCTCACAGATCCAAAGCAGAATTGTCAGTGGGATGACTATGAGGAAAGGAAGAAGAACTGACTCCAGTGTGTTTACAGCCACTTGTCCATCTTTATTCACCAGTGGTTCAGAGGAACACTTACACATGCACTACTTATAGAGCCTCATACCCAAGTTATTATGTTAATTATTATGCTAATGCTTCCATATACTGCTTTCAGAACCCTACGGGCTGTCCTTGCAGAGCATTCCCCAGCCTGCTGGCAGCCTGAGGCCTGAGGCAGCACCTGCTGTCATGGATGTGTTGAGTAAAGCAGCACCGACAAGGTTTTGGGTGATCCTTACAGTCCTCCTGATGGAAGAGGGATGCAGTGTGCAGGGAAGATGATGTTAGTTGGAGGTAAGGGGCTAATCTCCAGTAATACTTTAGGATGAATTTGCATCTGAAACTAAGTCAAAGATGAGGAATTACCTGCCTGCTCGACTAAACAAAATCTTCTTCTACCACAATGTATAAGGCTTAGGTGATGTAGGGGGAGAACTTTGTAGAGTAGGGCTGATGGTCTCTTCCAACCTAAATGATTCTATGATTCTATGTCTCTTTCTTCCAAGACAACATTGAATTGGTCAGGCTTTATTACAGGGGTAGGCTTGGTCCCTAAAACAGTGCTTGTCTGTGAGAGAACAAGAATACTTTGTACTTTGACAGATACCGAAATAGAAAAAAAACCCACCAACCAAAAAACAAACCAACCCCCGAAAAAGACATCTGTAGAACCTATAAACTCATATTGCTTCCAAGTATGTGACTTGAAATTGTTTTTAGTGGCCTCATGGTCAACAAAAGCGAGAGGTCTGTAAAGAGTATGCCAACAGATCAGGGAAGTTTCCCCCTCTCAACCTGAAGTGTAGGGTTGCCATTTACAGGTTGCTCATTCGGGACTCTGCTGGGATAAATTCCTCATGCTGGCACCCCTGGGAGCTCAAAACCCTGCAGCTGAGCCCACCGAGTAACTGCTCAGATGGGGATAAGCAGCTGCTGGCTCCTCTGGGCCCTGTTTCCAGGATCAAAAGCTGCCTCTGCCTACTGGTAACCCTCACCAGGAAGGCTTCATTGAGTGGTGGGGCAGCAAAGGGTTGCATCTCACTTCTCTTACCCAGTATTTTGCAGTATTTGAACTGAGAAGGCCATACTATAAATACAGTGGTAGGTGTGGCCAAATAAAAAATTAAATTTATTGGTAACTGAGACCACGCAATGTTTTGAGATGGCATATAAGCTGTTCTATGTTGAGGACATTTTGGGAGCTTAATCTTCACCTCAATCTCCTGAGTGATCTTTGGGGAACTCAGAAATCAAGACCTTACTGTTTTCTCTGAAAACAATTGAGTTTGCCAGTCTTTACATGCTCAGGCTTCAGATGCCAATGAATTATTTGTGAAGGTCATGTTGGATTTGTGGGACAACATTACTACTTGCCTCCAAGGGAAGCAAGCCTTCTGTCAGGAAATTTCTTTGAAAAATGGGTTATTATTGCTATTATTTTCACGGGATATGTAATTCAGTGATGCTGGGTGAATGCTGGGTTGTTAGGCTGGATGTTTGTGCTGCATATTTCACCTCTGGTAATTACTGGCTTTGCATTAGGAGACCTTCAGCGTGGACAGATCTGACAAGGAAATACATTTGGATCTCCCAATAGCACTTTATAGTTGTTTCAAATAAACAAATGAGGACTTATCTTTCCCGAATCCTGATGAGGTAGCAGTACCTTGCAGCAGATAGATAGGTTGCTACCTACACAGAAATGCCAAGTATCCTCCAGGCCCAGGAGAGGGAAATCACTTACTGCAAGGCCGCTGAGAATTTAATGAGCTAACAAGGAATAAATATTCAACACAGAGTTTTCCCAGGTGTTATTGACATGATGGTCTTTTGCCTTGATTTAAAAAAACCAAAACAAACCCAGAAAAAAATCAACTTACTGATTATTTTGTTTTGTTCTCATCTTAGCAAGGTTTAAATATAATTTCTTTTAAATGCCAGTGACTTGTTTATTTACTTTGAATTATCTTGTCAGGGAAACCTACCTTTCATTTTCAGGCAGAGCCTCAAAATTCAGGATCATGATTAATAAAACATGAAGAGTTTATGCTATCTGTTTCTCCTGGTTTGAAAGAACAATTTTTCTGTTCCTGAGAAGACAGGTAGCATTGTGAAGGAAAGCAGATGTATTTTTTTTTTCTCTCTCTTTTCTAAGCCTCTGGGCTAGGGAATGAAATGCATGGACAGAAATCTCAGCCCTGCTGGAGACTTTCCAGGTAGTGTCGGTTGGATTCAAATGACATAACTTTGTATATCCTAAAGATGTGTCTGAGACAGTCATCCAAGGTCTTTCTTAGACAGCTGACTGGAGGTGCTGGCTTGTTGGTTATTGATGGATCCCAGAATCAGTAGACACTTGGATGTCTAAGTTAGGTAAAATCAACCCTTCTCTTCATGATTTGGTCTTTCTGCAGATTCCTTCTGTTAAATAAGGGTAACAGTCTTTCCTTTTAACCTATCCATCTGGAAACTCCTGGGGTCTTCTCATTCTCAGTGTGTGCTGCCCAGTGCAGTGACACCAGTGATCCTGGTACAGGCCATGAGGCCTCAATTGTATTTCAGATAATATCCATGCTGATCAAGTTTTAAGTCACTGCTTTAGCGGGAGTTTGTTACGTGTAGTATATGTGTGCTGTACATATACACTGTACATGTAATGTATAGAAGGCTAAAATAATATAGCCTGAACATAATTTTTAATGAGATTCATGCCTGAAATGCAAATTATAAAGTGAGTATGACATCTAATCAGAATCTAGACATTAGCTTGTCATTCTGTGGATTCTTTGACAACTATGAAAATGGGATGCTTATACATACACAAATATAATGCGTGGCATGACACATAGATGTTAGATATGCTTTTGATTCTGAAGTATAAAGTGTTAGGACTCATGTTGTGTAACCTCTTTACACTGCTGCAAAAACAAATAGAGTATTATTTATTTTTAAATTAAGTCTAAGATTTTCAAGTAAATAAATGGCTCCTGGTTATGAATTTAAGGTACGAATTTAAGACAACAAACTCATCCATCATGATGGCATCGCGAGAAACTAGAAGTTCTTTGCAAACCTACTCTTTGGGCCCCAAAATACAAAACAAGGGAACAAAGCTTTCCACTCACTTTTGCACAGCAAACAAAGAATTGGGGGCATGCAAAGTTGCTGCTTTTGATTTGTTTGTTTGCTTTGGACCTGTCATAAACAAGGGCTTTTCCGAGCTGCACTCTTTTCTCCTCCTGCTAAACTTTCCAGACTCTTTTCCTTTTCTCCTCTTTCCTTTTATTTATTTAATTTGTGAAAGGAACCGAAGGGAGTCCCCAGTGTCTCATCACCTAGGAGAGCCAGTTTCCCTACAGTGCTGCAGATGCCAGGCAGAAAGGACTCAAAACAGGCAGCGGTGAGGTGAGGCGAGAGTTATCAATCATTCAGCACATTAAAGGAGAAGAAGGAGCAAGAAAAAGAAGGAGAGTGAAGGCAGGGAGCAGGGTGGGAGGAAAGAGCCTGGGCTGAATTGGAAGAATTTCCTCCCCCAACCCCATTGCTGAAGGGAGGCTTTTTGGACATCTGCCCAGGCACATGCCGAGTTAAAGAAGCGGGATAAATTCTGGAAGAATGAATGGAGACAGAGGAGGGGTTGGGGGGACAGAGGGTTATTGGGGGGCAATGGCAGCTATGGGGACAAAGGAATTCTGTGTGGGGAGACCGCAACAGTAGTGTGTGCGTGTCATTTTTTCTTAACATGCATTCCTTGTCAGGCATTATCATAGAGCAGTGAGACCCCTCTGCTAGACAGCAAGAACAGTTTCTTGAATCTCTTGAATCTTCTCTAATACTGCCTGGAAGAGACAAGTACACAAGCAAATGGAAGCTACAGAGAGGCAGGCTTCATCAGGGCTGGTAAACACATTTTGAGCAGTAAGGGCGATACGATTGTTTGATCAAAACTCATTGGAGGCTCTCTCCATCTCCTGATGTCTTCAGGCAAGGTTGCGTGACCTTCTGAAAGATTCATTGAGCTTGGCAATTTCTGAGCATGATTCTTAGTGGAGATGGGCCAAATTGCATGGTCAGCTTGGATAACCCAGATGAAAGGCCACGTAAATCATTCTGTCTCCAACAGACCCAGGATGTACCAGTCACGCTCTGGAAGGCTTGTTCCCACTCATGCCTTCTTAGTCTCCTCAGTTTCAGGATGTCAGTCCCTCTGTTCTCTTGGTTTAGCTGTTAATCCAAAAGATCTCTAGCCCTGTTGGGGTGCAGATGTGTGTTAGGACCCACTCAGATGATAAGGCTGTCGAGAAGAGGCAGCTTGACACTGGTGCTACTAACTCCTTCCTCACAACTCCTTCAGCCAAAAAAAAATGGTCTCAGGTCTCTGCTGCCTTTAAGAACTTTGAATCTGTGAATTACTCTGAGTTTGCCTAGGGGTTCCGCATAGCATTTTGAGTAGCTGAGGCAGATAGATATAAGATACCTCTGTGAATGACTTTCCAAACCCAGCAACTCCAGTTACAAGCCCTACCTGAAAGACAATTGCAGCCGTGTGCTCTTGAAGCAGCTCCTTGTAGGATGAGTCTTGATTGTGCCACTGTTCTCTTGTGTTACTTCCATAAGTTTACAATTTAAAAAAACCCAAACTTTAAGAGTCCTCCAGTGTGGCAAAATCTTATCCAGAGCTTGAATTGGTAGGGCTAATTAAAGTACTGTGAGGTAAAACCCGTGCCAGCTCAGTCTGCACCTGTAAAGCTTTTTTTTCAAGTGTAAGCATATTGTCTCTAGCATCACACTGCTTTCATACAACAGCAACGTCTTTCACTCAGCTAGTGCAATACACAGATTTCTTAAGTGATAAGTCTTTGGTAAATGCACTGACTAATTAACTCGCTGAAAGCCAATTTCCTCATTTCCTGGAATCTCATTTTGGCCAGATCCCAAACTAAAGTTTGATCTGCTGTGATAAGTTTTATCACCTCTATGTTCATTGTATTGCCTGCTCTCTTATGGTTCAAAAAAATGCTTCAGTCACCTGCTACCAAGGCTTGCCTACAAGTTTCACATTGTCTTTTCTGGAGACAGTGACTGCTAAAAGGCTGTTTAAGATAGAAATTCCCTTATTCTGAGATTTTAGCAAGTACAAGACTCAAGATCATGCTTGATCCATTTATTGTATTCATTGTCATTGTCACCCACTTACTGTGACTAAAAATATTTCCATTGGTACAAATTGTAGTCAAATTGGCCTGATGAAAATAGAGTATCCTTCTTCCCACCTCAAGAAACAAACAGAGAGGTATCCCCACAGCAGTTTAAAATATAACATTCTGATCATTCACATAGAACAAACATTGGTTTAACTCCTTCCTGTATAAGTTGTTCTAAAGCCTAAGCTAAGCGTGGAGTAGCTAAACTTGAAAAAGAAACATGAACAGACAGTGTTCACATCTGGAATGATCATTATACTCTTTCTGTATTGGGATGCAGTAGCTTAAAAAGAAATAATGGAAGGCAACAGCTGCATTTTAACTGCACATAGCCCATGTTGAAGCTTGCATAGGTGTATTAGTTCAGTTATTTTATTTATCTTGAGTAATAATACTTGCTTCATTACTAAAGGTCCGATTAGACATTCAGCTTCATTCATATTTTGCACAACTGAAATGCAGTTGAGCTGCAAAATACAAAATCTGGAGTTTAAAAAGACCCCAGCTGTGGTGCTACTAGGAATTTTGGGGATCCAGATCATTGGCTTCATTTCTATAAAGGTTATGAAAACCATTCAGTCAGATTTTTCAGGTTTTATTATTTTTGTCAATAAAATCAGTTGGTGAGGGACAATTTTTATTAGAACAATGAGGTTGTTAGTTGAGCATTTCTCCTTGGTGTTGTGCTTGTTGCTCTGCAGAGAGGTGGGACTCAGAGTCTGGTTCTTCCTGCTGCCGTGCTCCCAATATGTCGGATTTTAAAATTTGGGTTTGCTTCTAATCTGAATGAGCAGGTGAAAAGTCATGCACACTCACTGTTAGAGCTGTTTAAGTTGAAAGTTGGAAAGTACCTTGTGGCTTGCAGAGCTGAGCTGTACCACCCGCTGAGGACCTGGGAGAAGATTTTAGCTGCTGGGCTTTCTGTCCCTTTCATATTTGGATTTATGCTTGATTCAATATTATAAATGCAAGTAAACAGCAAAAGAAAAAAGACAACTTGACTTTCAAAATCACTTGCATTAAGCATCTATAAGCAAAGTTTTAATGCAACTCAGACATAAAGTGTTTTCTGTGGGTACCACTGGAGAGTTGGTCTGTATAGACCAATATACATTTTGTATCAGGACAACACTCCATCTTTTATCAGTGTATTATAACGGTAATAAATCATGTAATATTTAGATTTTACACAGTTCTGTGGATTAGGATGCCTTTTAAGCTAATTTTTCCCATTCTCACATAATTGCACTCTAGAAGCATTTTTATCTTAGTGTAATTCTATCTATCTAATAAAAGCAGCATGGTGAGTAAACCTTATTTATGTTAAGTTTAAGGCCAAGGTGACCAGTTGGTGTCTCAGGGATGTGTTAGGTTCCACAGTGAGTTATATATCTGGTGCCAAAGAATTCTGGGTGGTCAGTGAGTCAATCCACCAAATGTATTGTTGTGTTTAGATAAGGGAGTATAGGTTAAGATTGCATCTGCCTAAGGTTTGCTATGCATTCCTAACTGGGAATAAAAGTGGCCTCTAGCGTAGTAAAGTTGGCCAACCCTTTAGAGCATTGACCTAACTTACCTCCTCTGTCCAGGGAGGTGGAATAATACTGGCCCTTTAATAGAGGTGAATATATCCGAGCCAGAATGATACTTATAACCATAAATGAGGGTAGATTCATTTTTCCTCCATGTTTTTGTATTTGCTAATTTTGTCTCACAAAGTCATTATCCAGCTCTATGTACGCAAATACATAATGGCTCACTCACAGAATGGATCAGACCATATACACACCCTTGCTGGTTCTTTTTCTGATGATGATTGACTCAATGACTGAGCCTCAATCCCACATTTACTGGCTACTAGTGATATTTAGCTTAGGTATAGGTATTCACTGTAAAGAACAGGCTGGCTTCTTGAACCATCCAGGAGATTGACCTGCCTGCCCAGAGACTGGGGCTGACAGTGCCCTTCGTCGTGCTCTGATTACAACAGTGCTGGCAGAGCTGCCGTTGTGTTTGGCTCTCATTGGATTCTGATGTGTTCCACAGAGTTGTACACTGAAATGAAAAACATCTGGTCGACTCACACGCTCTGTTTAGACTGGTTATACAAATGCATGATATTATGCAACCCAGACCTGTGATCCTATTTCTCCCTCTTCTGAAGTATTTCATATTTTGCTTTTAATCACATCAGACAGGCGGATGGACAACTTCCAGGTGTCGTTTCTCAGATGGTGAAGCCTTGTTGCTTGACCTATCAGTACAGGTCAGCCTGCCACCACTTCATTGTTTTGAAAGAACGCCTTGTGTCTTTTTTGCTTCCCTACCCATGAAGCCAAGCAGCACTAGTTCATGCCAAGAGACCAGCTGTGGGATCTGGTGAAGTTCTTCCTGAAGCACAACAAGCTGTTTCAGTGCAGGCTTTCCAGCAGGCAGGGCAGAGCTGATAACTCTCATTTCCCATCTCCAGGCAAGTCTGTCTGTCCTGATACTTGTGTCAGAGGACCCACCTGGGGGAAGCAGGCCAGTGCATCTCAGCAGGAGATCAGCACAGGATTTCTGATGGCTTTGTTCCTATCATCCTTTTCAGTGTTCTTTCAGTAAATCCTAGAATGGTTTGCGTTGGAAGGGACCTTAAAGATCATCAAGTTCCAACCTCCCTGCCATGGGGCGAGGACACCTCCCACCAGACCAGGTTGCTCAAAGTTCCGTCCAGCCTGGCCTTGAACCCCTCCAGGGACGGGGCAGCCACAGCTTCTCTGGACAACCTGGGTCAGAGTCTCACCACCCTCATAGTAAAGAAGTTTTTCCTCATACCTAATCTAAATCTCCCCTCTTTCAGTTTAAAACCCTCCTCCTCGTCCTGTGACTCCACTCACTGATCAAGAGTCCCTCCCCAGCTTTCCTGTAGCCTGTTTAGGTACTGGAAAGCTGCTATAAGGTCTTCCTGGAGCCTTCTCTTCTCCAGGTTGTACACCCCCAACTCTCTTAGCCGTAGAAGAGGTTCTCCAGCCCTCTGATCATCTTTGTTTTCCTACACTAGACTCATTCCAAAAGGTCCATGTCCTTCCTGTTCTGAGGACTCTGAAGTTGTACACAGCACTGCAGGTGGGGTCTCAGCAGAGCAGAGAGGCAGAATCACTTCCCGTGACCTGCTGGCCATGCATTTTTTGATGGAGTAAATCACTCAAATGTGTGTATGACTGGACTATCTTTTCAGCTCTGAAGTGAGCAGGTTTTCTGAGGAGGGCATTTGTTGATGAAAATGGCAGCAGTGCCCAATGGCTTTCCACCAGGCTTACAGCAGTTGAAAATCAAGTTTAGTAGCTCAAGCTCTGTAAGTTCAGCTTTTAATTAAAATACATAATTTAATGTTAGAGACCTCATTCTCTGAGAAGGGTACCATGATAAATGCCTGCATCTGACCTGGATTGCTGAAAATTGGCATATTGCCTCTATTACGTTAGAGATAGCAAACTCAAACTGACTTATCATTATAACCATTTGCCAAGCAGACGAAGGATCTGTCTTCATCCTAGAGATACATATATATATAAAAAAATGATTCATTGGGTTTGACTTATTTTATATGTAAACTCATGCAACAGCATAGTGTGACTATAGGATGAGCTGTGGAACGTGAGCCTCCACACTGTCACATCAAATCATGCAAGGCTGTCTACAGAAATCTGTGTGGGGACAATGCTCAATGGGCTGTCTTAATCTCCATCTCTGGAGGCTCCACCAAATTACTGTCACTATCTCTGGATTAGATCGTATCTGATCAGAATTACTCCTTTAGATATATCTGTGTATATACATATCTGCATATGGAAACATGTAAGTAGAACTTAATATATGGAAGAGAGGTTAATGAAAAAACAACTGTTTGGTGCCCGTTATCTCTGGAACTCACGCTGTTTTTTTCCACTGCTGAGTTCTTACCTCCCTTATAACTATTTCCTTTTTATCCTGTGGTAGAATTTGCTGTAATCCTGGGTTTTGCCAGCTGAGATGGAGGGAAGGCTCCTTTAATTTGCTTGGAAGCGGTCCAATCATTGGAGTCTGGATAGCTCTGGTTCATATCTTAATAATTTTTATGCCTTCACATGAATTTTTCGAATGGGAAATACCCTGGTGAGCCCCTGGATCTTTCTCTCTTGGCTGGCAGCTTCCCTGCTCTGTGGAGGCAGCCAAGGAAACCTCATACTCCAAGCCATGAGAACATCCTCTTCCATTTGGGTGTTAGCTGGGAGGTGCAGGCACGTACGTGCGTGCACAGGCTTGGGCACACACTGCTTGATTCACTATTTCTCTCGTCCCCCTTTCACCTATTAGTGTCCTTTGAAGGATCAGGTTACCTTGCCAATGGAAATATACGAGCTCGCTGTGTGATATAGCATAACTGCAACAGCAGATCATATAATTTTCCCCCGAAGGCTTGTTGCAGACTATGTCGAGTCATTTGTATTTATGACAGCTTGGGGGTGATTTAGTGCGACCTCACTTTGATAAAAGCCATTTAGAGCTCATAAATATGGGTGACACACTGCCTTCTCGGCTTGGATTTTAAATGGAGAGCTGCATTTGCATTCCCATTGAGCCTTTATTGTTTGGGGGGTGGGTAAGAAAGGGAAGGAGCAAGGGGAAACAGGAAACGGAAGGAGTGTGCAAAATGCAGAAGGGTCCCTGAGAAAGGAAGGGTGCTGCTGTGCTTAGAGCATCTCTAGCTCGCCTCTACGCATCTCCTCTTGGGCATGGGATGAAGTGAAGCTCCACTTGCCCCAAGAAGGTCAGCCAGTGGGAGAAGTAGTTTCTCCAGGTCAGGAAGAACATGAATTTAGCACTCGGTTTCCGCATTAAAAGTAAAAAAAGGCTTCCATATGCTGGCAGGTTTTCTTTTAGCTTGGGTATTACTGCCGCGTGCTGAATTTTTTACTTAATTTCAAGGAGACGTTTCCTGACTATATTTATATTCTGTAGCTAGATTTATAAGGAGGTAGACAATTTATGGCCAACACTAAAAGATACTTAAGCCCAGCATCGAGTTGTCAGATTTTATGCACTAGGTTTAAATTGATCATTGATGGAAGTAAGTAGGAAGATTGTTCTTGGAAAGTTACAATTTTTTCATAATTTTTAATGCCCAGAGGAATGTAAGTGTCACAGCCCATTGAATTTCACACAGAGATTAATGTCGTTATTTTATGTACAAAGGTTCAAAAGATTAAGTGTTTTTCATCTTTGTAGTCACAAGCAAAGGTTGGACCTGAGCCTAGGTGGGTGCCTTGACCATTGTGCCACCAGTCAAGCCACTCCTTGCAGCCTTGGCTCTCCATGCTCTCCAGTTTTTCTTTCTCTTACACAACCACTCTTACTGGTTATTCTCATAGGAATGACTGGAGGCTGTTCTTAGAGGGCAGGAAATTTATCTACCATATTCACATCTTTAATGGCATAATTATTTATTGCTGCCAGATGAGGACGGCAATACTGAGTTTTGTGTGTAAAGCCATCCTGTTCATGGGCTTGATGTTCAGGGCTGTGAGCTACCAAATTAAACTAACCAAAAAGACCTTTTAATAACATCTACCTATAGCACTAATACAACTATTTTTCAGATTCTTCCATGTACAAAAGCTGTAGGTCATGATTCAAGTGCTTGAACAACATCACTGGTGAGAGTTACCTCTGAAATCTGTAAAGGCGCTTTAGCATATACCTGTATGTTTGAAATACAGAAAAAAGATTTAAGATTATCACTTATTAAGCCCATTTTAGCTTTTTGGAGTGTTCTTTATAAATTAGAGTGATTCTGTTGAACATTGTTTTTAATTGTTGAGGTCTAACAGGATAAAGCTCTCACAAAGGCAAAATAAATCTCGCATGCTTTTCAAATCATTCCTATGGTGTGATATGTCATACAATGCTGTACACAAGTATTTATTTTCATACCTAAACTAATCAATTAACTAGTTTTCAATTATGATTGTCCTTTGGGGTGGATAGTGTTCACGTCTTGCACAGTTGGATAAGCTTGATGTTTGCAGCAGCAAGCCCAATGTCTTCTTTAAGCTACTTTATTAGTAAAAATCATTTATGTTGCAACCTAATTAGGCTCTATATATACTTAAAGTGTTTTCAGAATAGCGTTGTGCATGGTAGCATAGCAGACCTACCCAGGCATGGTAGGGGGTTGAATGCAGAGAGGGAAAACTCTGAAGCTGCAGCTCATGTCTTCTGTGGTAGCCTCCGCTGGTTCATACACCCAACGTGGCACCGCTGCATAGCTGTCACCCTCTGCATTTACATTGGGGTTCCCATCTAATACCTAAGCAACTGAATCCAGAGGAATTAAGAGGCAGCATGCTTTTCATTAAGCAAATAAAAAGAAAAGCACAGTCCTTGCCCCAAAGACTGTACACAGTAATCAATGGCAGCATCAATGGGAAACTTCACTGCACTCAGAGGAACAGTAAAACACTCATGATAGGACCCTGAAGACGAGACAACCAGTAAAATACTTATTCTACTTCGGCTGCATTAGCCATTAGAGCAGGATAATGGCACGTACCTTACCCCACCAGAGATTAGTTAGTTGTTGCTGGCACAAAGTTGTGGAGGAAAAAAAAAAAATTAAAAAAATATCCCCCTAATTCTTTCCTTTGTGAGGTATTGGCAGTGGGTGAGGATGCGACCCAAGGTGTGCCACACGGTTCCAGTCGCTGTCCTGATTCTGGAGAATAGGGATGCTAGTGCATAGGCTCCTGGCTTGCAGAAGAGCAGCAACGCTGGGTATGTGCAAGCTCTGAGCTGCTCCAGTACAATATTCCCAGCATAAGGGGAAGGGAGGTATAGGTTGACCAGCCTGGCCTTTCGCATTTGGGGTTCAAGTGTTGTTTAGCTCCCAAGAAAACCTGTTTGGAGTTCGCCGTTGGCTGCCCTGCAGACAGGTAGCTGCTTTGCTGAAAGCTCCCTATGGATGAGACCTGGCTCAGCAATCTGGGCCAGGGGATCTGTTCACGGCTGACAAAACAGAGGCATGGAGCAGAATTGACACCACCTCACAAGGAGGTTTGTGCAACACCTGTCTGCTCTGTGCCTGGTACAAGCCGATGCCATTTATCTTTACAAGCATTTTTATTAAAAGTGGGTCCTAGAGCAAACAGACTTTTCAATGTGGCTTTTTTTTTTTTTTTCTTTCTCATTAAGTGGGCTGATGCAGTCTCTGCTGACTCAAAAAGCCAATCAACAAGCCCTCTGAATCTTTGATCCATTTTTCTACTTAGCTGTTCTCTAAAGGCTCAATTTCCTCTCCTGTCATGCTTTAGAGAGGGGGAAAATACACAGCCTGGTCCCTAAGTTATAATGCAATTATTTGGTGCAAGGGAATTTTTTTTTTTTTCACTTGAATAAATTAGTTGTTAATTAAAGCTTTTTGATGTAGTGCAAAAGGAGTTATATTTGATACCAACAGCTGTATGCTGTTTGATTTATAGTCCTTTGGGGTGTTGTTGGTTACAGCGATCCATTTCTCCCCCTTCCCCCACGAAACACACACACACACTCTCTTCAAAGGCCATTAACTGGTACTGTGTTTTCAATTAGAAGGAGAATACTTTTGCTGCTGTTTTCACTTTTCTATACATTGCCTAAAGCCAACAGAAAGACCAACCTTTCGCCACTTTTGCCTTTTCCCCCAGGGGAAGTGGAAGCCCTTTTCCTCAGTCTTGTACCTGTGGCAGAGAAAACATTTGTGACATTGCCAGGGTAAAGGCTCTGCCTCGGGCAGGTAGATTTGCCCTGAGTGCAGTTCCCTGTCTTGGATCATTGCATCTGCAAATAGTAGGTATGGGCAGAGGGTTTCCTCCGATTTCCACTTTAAGCAGGTTAAATTACCACTGTGAGAACTGAGCTGAACTTCCAGGTGGTGTGTGAGGGGTTTGGAAGCTGTGTGATGCATTTCGGTTAAAGTATTGTTGTAGCAGTCTTCAGTCTGGGCAGAATTAGGATTTTAAGCAAGTTGGAGGGTCTTGTGTTTGATTTCTAGCTGGTAAATTGGAGAATACAAAGGAAAATGGTAGTAGACAGTAGTGGATTATGTACAATTTCTGTTCTTTTAATCCTCTATGAAGAGTACATAAAATTCAATGTACCTTTAGCCTTCTTATTAATGGATTGATTTGTTTGTCTCTAATTTCTCAGAAATTACTTAACACTCATCTGCTTAGCTATGTCTGTTTTTCACTGGGCCAGGGACCACATGCTGGGTCTATTTCTGGGAGGACGCAGCAACTCAGAGGGCTGTCCTAGAATGCCCTCTCTGCCCTTCCTCACCAGTGAGGAGGAGTACTGGTGGGTTTCGGCTACTTAATGTGACAGTCACACACAAGTTGAGGAGGAGCTTTTCTGTAAATGATGTTGTTTTCATTCAATTCCCAGCATGGCGCTTGTTAACTATAATGGAAGTGGTTGAGCATAAACTGTGTTTTTTCACACTGGTTTGCAGTTGGGCTTCTGCATGTGGGGAATGGCAGTAGGACTTCCTTGTGGACTAATATGTAGGATGCCCTTTAGAGATTACCCAAGCTCAGATGGGCAAGGTAATAGGATGAACTTTCTGTGCAGAGCACAGAGAAAGACCTGCTTCTCCAAGAATCCCTATCCCAGGCAAGGCTGTCCTGCTGCTGCCATTTAATTTGTTTTAACCTGATGGGGGGGCAAGGGGGGAGGAGGAAATGGGTCTTAATTAATTGCCTTCTCCTCCAGACTCAAGAGGAAAACCCACTTCGGAACGAATTAATGCAATCAAAATCTGCAGGCTGTGAGGCTGCTGGCAGAGTTCTGTGTTTGTGAATAAATGAGTGCAGATTTCCAGCTCTGAAGGATGGGAGAGGCATTTCTGGAAGACAGTAGCTGGAGATGTGGGCTTTTGGTGAACATGGAGAGCTGGAAAGTAGGCTGGCTTCTTCCTGTTCCTTACTTCCCCCCGGGGAGTACGGCTGTCACAGTGGCCTTGAATCCTTTTCATAACTGTTGAGTCAGTCAGACATTAAGAAACTGGATGATGGTGAAGACCAGCCCTGCTCTGAGATAGGTGGCTGGAGGGGAGCAGAGATGGCCATGTCATGTCACCATGTTTGTTCTCTGCTCTCAGTGTGACTGCATTTCATCCTTTCCCCGTCATCGATCTGTCGATCAATCTAGCCATTATTTTTGTCTTCCTGCTACCTGTAGTAGGGGTGAGGACATCAGTGCCTGTTGCTAATACTTTTCTGGTATGCACACGTGTCATTCTGCACAGTTGCACATTTCTGGGCTTGCCAGCAGAGGTTTTCGGCCACTGGGATTGGCAGGAGACTTGGGAAAGGCTCATATATCTCAGTGTGATAGGAAACACCATCCAGTTTTAGTATTACATTGCTTGTTCCAATGACCTGTTCTGGGAAGGGCTTCTTATTTATCTAGTGATCAGTTTAATATTCTAGTTATCAGGGCTGTAGAAAAGATTTTTTTCCCTGCATTACTGAGAAATATATGTTCCATAATGTGTTGATTTAGCGGGACCAATAGAAATACAATATTTCAAGCTTCATAAATGGATTTGATAACAGCACAAAATGAGAAAGGTTGTTCATGAGGAGCTTAATTTATGTCTCTTTGACAGTTTGCAACTTTTCCCTATTTTCTACTTTGGTTATTTGAGTCTAGTTGAAGAGGGGGAAAAAAGCTGCTATCAAATGAGGAAATTAAAATTTTGTATGCATAAGGAAGACAACACATATTTTCAGTGGTGTGCATGCCATCATCTTGCTGGAAACCAGTGTGGATATCTTATGGATGTCTTTGCCTCATTTCTGTATTATTAATTGAGGAGTTTGAACCAAGAGTATCTGACTTGAAGTTAATAAAAAGCAGTGTGTGATCAAGAGTTGGAATAACATCTCTGCCAAGCATCCAGAAAAAAACTGTACTGAGCTTCTCTTCTCATGACACACTCTTGTGATGCTTACAAATTCCCAACAAGGTGATATATTCTTATCAGCTAGCTGAAGAGGTGATACTATTCTACTGTTGCTACTATGCAGCCGTCCTAAAATACTGGCTTCTCAGTTATTCAGGCATTTGGAGAGAAGGGAGGGAATAAAAAACATTAGTTAGCTGTGCATGTTTCTACAGAGATATGGAGCCATCAAAAGTTACAGGTGAAAAATACGAGAAACAGAGAGACAGAAGTGGAGGGAAGGCAAGAAGGGAGAGTACGAATGTCAGCACAGCAATGAAGCCAGTCAACCCATTAGCCCAAGGCAAGGGCAAGAGAGGACCTGGCCATTAAGGGCCACTGAAGGGGCTGGTGATTGGTGTGGTGGGGAAGGTTACAGGGGAGGTCAAGGAGAGAGCCAGAGAGGAGCAAATAGGGATAAGGAGGAGAAACCACATGGTAAGAACCAGGCCAAACTGTGCTCTGCTGTGTCTGCAGAAAGCTATGGAATGGATTTATTTGAGGAGAAACTTCTTGAGTCGGTGTTGCTTCTCCCGCTCCTGAATAAATAGCAGAAGCAGTTAGTAGATGGTGTGGGACAGAGAGGTGCCAATGACTTCTATATTTAGATTATTTAACATGTTCCCCTATAACATGATTTAACAAGTTTTTAGAGACCACTTTGTTTTCTTGTCTATAAAGACCATAGTTTTTGGCTTCCTAACGTATCCCATTATCAAAGGTGCCTGTGGCCTTTCTACTTTTTTTTTTTTTTTTTTTTTTTTTTTTTTTTAAAGAAACTGTATTATCTCTCTTGTTTGAAAAAAAGCTTTTGAATTTTGGCAGGGGCAAAAAAAAGCCCTGTGGCTGAAGGCATGCCTTTCAGTTCTCCCATGAAACTCCCCTCCGTTCTGGCTGAGTTCTGGGCGCTGCAAGATTGCCAGTCCCCATTTGTCACTTGTGTTTTTCAGGAAAATGCTGGCAGTGGGTCAGAATAATAACTGAACCTGAATCCTCCACAGACCAGGGCCCACAGTACAGCCAAGCAAAGATAGCAAAGAGAGATATCCCCAGGGGCTCGTGGGGCAGGTGGAGCTGGTGTCTCACCCTTTGCCGTCTCCCCCTAGCAGTGGTTGTACCACGTCTTGCCAGCCAAGCAGTGCATGTCTTAGATGATCCTCAGTGAAGGAAAGGATGGGTCCAGTTTTAGACCCAACGTAATTTCTGTGTTCAGGCTGCTAAATCAACCAGGTAAGAAATTAGGAAGTGTCAGGTTCATCCTTGTGGGTGCAGCCATGATGTGGTCTGGGGTTCCAGGGCACATATATGTTAGTCCCATGGTGACATGCCTTTCATACTCCATGTAGGAGACTGTCTTTGTCACGTTGCCAGAGAAACACTCAGTCAAACAGAAAAAAGTAGTTTGCACAAATAGCTATAAAGTTGGGAAATTCCTTTTTTTTTGATACTTGCAGTCTAAACATCTTACTTATTGCAGTGTCCAATGTAATAAACACACCAAAAGTGCACATATCTATCTATGTATACACATGTTAGATGGTATACATCTGGATGGACCTATAAACATCACCATATGGGATGTGCACACGCTTAGACTTGCCTACATATAAATTACATTTCACAGTGGTACAATGCAGAGCAGCAGCAGAACCCCAGCCCCTTTGGAGAGGCGAATCCAATAAAAAAATGTGTATTTGCTGACAAACACACGAGAAAACTCTGTGTTTACACACAGGCACTCAGCGTGCATCGGTGACGCTCGTGGAGCAAAGGCAGCTGCCTGCATCCCCATTTGCTCCTATGCAACNCTGGAGTGCCTGTCATTAAGCAATGGGCTGATTATTCTGGCAGCTCCACTACTCAAGTCCCCACGGACGGAGTCAGACATGGAGAGAATTGAATTTCGCCAAGGACGGGGCTAAAGGTCGTTCCATGCAGTGGACAGCTGTGTCTAGTCAAATCGAAACTATTGCTCCAAGTGTTACCAACAGAATAGCTGATAGCTCTGTTGTCAGTTCATTTACGCTTGCATCCTGTTACAAATTAAGCTGAAATTGTGGTGCGCCCAAGGAGCGGAAAGTGGTTTTTCTGCCAAGTGACAATTCCTTATATCACCAATTTCCAAGTGCAGCCATTATGGATCATTGCTAGGGGTTTTCATGATTTCCAGCGATGAAGATTTAGGATCCTGATTTTCTGCCATGGGCAAATTTCCCATTAGCACCTGCTCTCTCATCTTCTAATCCCATAGGTTGAAAAGGAAATGCAAAGCTCTGGTAACTGGCCTCTTTTCTCAGCTCTGCTCAAAGAGAATAACATAAAGTACGGAATGGTTCCTTGACTTCTGACACTTTCCAAGTTCGAGGGCTTTTTTTTATGGTTTGGTAATTGTTTCTTTTTTCCTTTTTTTTTTTTTTTTTTAATTCCCTGTTTGTTTCCTAGTTTGGGCATTTGAATTCAGACAGGAGAAAACTCTGAAATAGTTTTCTCAAACAACAAATATCTTGTTTCTACCACAAACTCTCCTGCATGGAGGCAGAGCATAGCAGCAAAAGCAGCTTAGTAAAAGTGCCTGTATGCCAGTGCTCATCTCAGCCCATCCCAGCATCTTTCCCTGAACCCACTTCTATGCCCTTAGCAGGCCAGAAAATGCTTTCTGGCCAGAAACACAGCCTCTCTCAGGATCCTCAATGGGTCCTAGCAACTAAGCCGAAAGCTTGGGACTCGACTACATTTGGAATAAACTTGCCCAAAAACATCAATGCTAATTAGCTCATGTTATGAATGGATTAAGTGAGACACCAGCTGCAATGGGGCATTTTGATTTGGGTTGCGGCTCAGTAATTAGATGCACATAAGCCGACTGGGGAGCTGTCAGTCAAGAAGCGGCAGTTCCCTTTGCGGTATTAGGAAGGAGAGCTTTTTTTTTTGCCCCATCATCTGTTTTGCTGTGAACCTTTGGGTGATGTACCAGTGATCAAACACAGCGCTGAGCATGAACCAAAATCCTCCCCTGAGCCGCAGCCATGCGACTCAGTGACTTCAGTACTTCACTCAGCTCATGCAGCTGAGCAATGCTATTTTATTTATAGTGCAAAAGGCTTCTCATACGGTGGCTGTTAATGTTAACACCATCCTTGCTTTTGATCCCTGCCAGCCTTTCCCCTGTTTTCTTATCTACCCTTGGTGTTTGGGATGGAGTTTGAGGGAAAATGTGTTCACTGCTCTCATGAAATTACTTAGAGCAACACTGATGATAGAAAAGCATACAGAATTAGAAATTATAGATGGGTGAATATGTACAACTTTGGTGATGTGGGCTTTTGTGGTATTCTCACCTAAAGCTGGGCTAGTTGTCCTGGGCCCCCCTTTCTAGCTGATGGAAAGAAATTGGTAACCTCAGTGAGATCTGCCTATTTCAGACATCATCTGCATTAGGAGAAGAGGAATCACTACAGGGTGTCCCCGGTGATTTGTGTGGATAAAGTTGTCTGGTTTACAGACCTCTATTTTTAATAGATGAGTCAGAAGGTAAATCCTGCTTTTCCTCCCAAACCTGGAGCTTGCATGAGAAAAAAATAACCAGATAGGAACTTTCTTTAGTGTGAGGAAAGGCAGAAAGTAAAAAAAGGCAGCTTGACTGCTCCTGACATAGAGCCTTTATCAGCTCCATAAATAAAGGGCATATGCATGTAATGGCTGACTGCATCTCAGATTGCAATACCAATGTTTTAAAAGCCTGCTGACGGAGCATCTGCTTATTTCATTACTCCTCCAATGTCTTTGCAGGTAAGTCATGCATTATACAGTACCATCTCTGGCAATGCATGACCAGAGGGGACAGTTTGTAAAAATTCTGGATGGTCCATTGCTTTCTCTTACCTTCCAAGAGAGAGAAACATAAGGAATGATGTCTTCAGTTAATGGGCAGAACTTGCAAAATAAAAACTTATTTGCAGTGAACTAGGATTGGAATTTTTTTAAAGGAAGGAGAACAACTCTATCAAATTCCTATGTGAGCTGGATGCATGCACAGCAGAGCAAAGATCATTTTCAGTAAACTCCTACTTAGAAAACGTACTGAAAGTCTCAGTATTAGTCAGGTGAAAAAGGCAGTGTCATGCTTTACTGGAAAACAGATACCGTGGTGAGTTACAAGAGCTTGTGGTGAACCTTGGCATTGCAAGAGCATTTTGGAGAACCCAGGTACAAGTTCAGCCTGGCCCCGAGTGCAGACTATCCTCTCCTGTGTTATCATGAGTAGTTTGGCAGAGGAGGTTCAGTCGTCCTGCTGAACTAAAGTTTCTGTTTAGGAGCAGAATTTGATCCAGAGTTTGTAAAATACAGCTTATGGGAGAAGAGGAGAAAACTGCCTCCCCACATGTTTTTTTTTGTGGACAACTTCCCATTCACCTCATGCTGTGACCCACTGCCATGCATCACAAATGACTCCTTTGTTTATTAACTGAAAATGCTGGATCTAAGCGCCTTGGATTTGTAAGCAATGACGTTTGCACTTAGTAAGAACTGGTTTTCTCAGGCACAAACTCCTGCTCACCTGCAAGGCATTGACTTGGCTTAACATCCATAATTCACCATCCTCAAGAATCTAGAGTTGTAGACCTGGGGATGTCCACTGGCTTTCCTTGCAATTCCCCTCCCTTCCCTGGCTGTGTGCTTTTGGGTTATAACAACACAAGCTTGCTGTGTTTCTTTGAAAACCTACTGGACTTCCTTCTGAAGAAGACCCAGTCCAAAAGCTGGTTTTGTCACTGAAGAAAGAGGCCTGAAGAGAGTATCCATTGCACTATGTAAAACTGTGCTGATTCAATATTGGGCAATATTACATGTTGACCAATCTACATATGAATTCATAACTGTTGTAGATCTTTCTGTTGGCAGAGACAGTAAAAAGCTGTTAGCCATTGAGTTGTTTATGTGAAATGAGTTTCTGGGTCTCCATTCAGTTGTTCTTAACCTCACCCTTTTGATACACACACAAAAGTTTTTTAAAACTGCTTCTGGATCCAGAAGTTTTAACAGGGATGGACATAATAAAAGAGAGCCATTGAAGTGGCTTTCAATTGTAGAGTACATGAGGAGGTAGAAAGCAAAAGATTTTAAGCTTTATAGGCTTTCCTAATTAGCATCCATAGCTGAGGAAATACCATTAGACATTTTCCACAAGTATTCATTAGCTGTTGGGTTTTTATAAGCTTGGTTAGACTTTGTACACTTTCTCCCACCATCCTGTCGTGTTTGCTCTTGACAAATATTCCAGTAAATATGTTTGCGAGTGGGAGTGTTTGTGGAGGCTGCAAATACTGGAGGATATTCCTGAATAGTGCCTTTAATATTCCTGTTGGAAACCTGCTTCTAGGGATCGTTATGTCCTGCTGTTTGGGAGACAAACATCGCCGTGTCGTACAGACATTTAACAGCCCATGAATTGGGAAGAGATCAAGAAGAGTTTTTAGAAAAGAATTTCAAATATGTATTTTTAGGCAAATAGCAATCTGCTCATAGTTTACAAATCAACATGCTGAATATGCCTGTCTCTTCTGTACTGCCCCATTTCTGGGATTTAAGGTCACCGACAAATTTTGAAAACAAACCAAAATATTTTATTTGCTATTATCCTCAATTTCAATCTGTTGTAAATACAAGAGGTGTTTCTTTTTGTAAAAAAAAAAGTCGGTCTGCTTAGAATAGCTTCATAATATTGTTTCTTATTGACTGATCTCTAAATAAAAGACTCTTGCTCTTGACTTCTGCTTAGATGAATGATTTCTAAGGCATTTCTTCTTGTGACAGCGATGAATTGGTCAATGTTTGTATTAAGCTTTCCTAAGTGCACTATTAAATGGGCAAAACTTCAACAATAAACAGGCTGACTGGCTCAGTGATAAATTGAAAAGCGGGGGAGGTGTGTATTTTTAGACAGAAGGATCATCATGGAAATTGTCTGATTGCCATGCATTTGGAGAAAGGCTACGTGGAAAAATGCTTCAAGTAGGTACCAGACGTTAGCTGCTCTTAAATCAACGAGATTGTGCTTTGGAAGAAAAATACTCCTCTCATCAATGCCTATCTTGTCCTAAGGCTTGCCTGGGATCTAAGCATTCCTGCTGGTGTTGGAAGCAAAACCTTTAGGCATTCTTTAAAAATCCTTTAAGTTTCTCTTGCCATCATCACTTGCAAGCAGGCTTGAATCTTTTACCTTTTCCCTCTATAAGAAAAAAATAAGGGCAATTAAAGATGCAAAGGAATCCTACTGTATTGTTGTATTGTCCAGGATTTGTGATGGATGTCAGAGGATCATATTTATGAGTGATTACTTCGGACAAAGATGAATCTGGTGTTTCTGTCCAACAGTAAGCGGGACCCAAGTTTTCTCTATGAGTAGAAGTTCAACCCTCTGTGTTTTCAGCCTGCCAGACATCAGGACACACAGGCAGTCCTGAGAGATAATGATAAGCTTCTAAAGTCACCAGGCACATCACCACATCCACTGAAAGCCTTGCATTATTGAGCTGAAGGTGAGGTTCAGGGTCTAGAGTGGCTTCCCAGCTCTGCCACTGGCTGCCTCCGACCTGCGGCAAACCTGCACCTCTTCTGTGAGCTGTGCAAATGAGATAGTAGTATCTGTCTCACAGGGGGTGTTAAGAAGCTTAATTCATTAGTGTTTGCAAAGTGTTTCTAGATCCTCAGATGGAAGGCTCTATAAACAGACAAAGTAGTACTAATTGCCAGCTTACACTGAATTGTAAAATGAAAATAAGGGCAGCTAGAGGAAAGAGGAGGGGAATTTTCTGATGAGCCGCATCAGTCTAGTGGCTTTGAGTTTGATTTCCCACTACTACCATCTTAAAAACCTCCATTCATTTCTATTGGTGTAACGTTCAACTTCTAGTTTAGTTTGGGAAAAATCAAGGCACATCCGAGTCTGCCAGTGGAGCCTCCTATACTAAAGAATAAATTATAGGGTTAATCTTGGTAGTTATTCCTATGTATATGATGTATATCATGAGCTTGCACTCTTTTAAATGGAATGAATCCTGATTTAAAGAACATGACTTCAGTGATTTTGTTTGGTTTACACCAAAATATATTAGAAAAACAATCTTGCACATCTTTACAACTAAGAAGCACACCATGGTAGTTATGTTCAGAGCATTGCAAAGGATATGGGTGGGGTATTTTTGTTTGTATGGTTTAGTTTAATGGGTTTTGTCCTTTTCATTCAGTCCTGGCAGGAAAAAAACATACGGGTTTATTCAGTCCTTTCCACTTTCTGAATTTCCTGCAATACCACAGTGATATCGTGCTTGCATTCCTAGTTAACTTTTTGTTGGCATTTTGGAAGTTATCAGGGATCAGAATAAGCTGGGTAACATGTGTTGTTTTTATTTGTAAGTTATCTTATTTATATGTCATTTTCTGCAAAGTTTGATTTTTTAGGACCCAGCTCTGTAATAGATTTCTTCAAAAATTAACCATAGCAATGAAAAGAAACTTATATAGTGCTCATTCACTCTTTAAAATACATCACATCTTATTTTTTTTTCTCAAACCACACTGTTTAAAAAGCAGTGGATAGCCATTTCCCACTTGGCCTCCAAAGGGTGAAATCCTCATCTGGTATAAATTGTCGGAGCTGTATTCAAATCAGAACGACTACATTAATTCACTCCAGCTGAGGCTCCAGCCCTTAAAATGCCAGCAAGGAGAGCAAGTTTTGCACAGGACGAATTTTTGGGCAGGGTGGAAGGTTTTGCTGTGTAACTTAGTTATGTGTCTAGGCTCAGGGCTGTGGGAAACTGTCTATTTGACATCTGCAGCATACGCCGCAAATGCTTTGGCAGTTCGAGTTAACGCCTTTTGAATTCTCAGGTTGTTTACTTTCAGCTTGAATGTGGATTTGCTTTCAGCCTCAATGGGAAATCTGACATAAGAAGCAATAGGACCAGCCATCTGTCTGAAAGGGTATGAGAATTTCAGGTTTTGAACCAAAAACGGAGATCAGGGACAAGTTCAGCCTCTGTGTAATCACTGGCATATTATTGGCATACTCCTTGGGTTTCCGACCTGGGATCAAATCCCCCTGGTGCAGTGTAAGGAGGGATAGATTTTGGAGATGAGACCCCTAAAACCAATGCGGTCAACACCCCTTTCCAACAGTTGCTTGTACAAACAAGCATTGTTCCAGCCCTTTCTTCCTCCGCTGTGATTTATAACCCATTTTGGCATGTAAACCGTGCACCTGTGAAGCAGTCTGCTCCATCGTCGCTGAAGTCTGTGGTCTCGGGGGACCGGTAAACAGCAGGAGTGAATGGGAACCCCCATCTCTCGCCAGCATTTCCAGCAAGTAAATATCAATCCATGCGTTAGTCATAGGCAAGAGAATGGTGTAATAGCTAGATTGATTGGGTCACTTTTTTCAAAAAAGCTCAGGGCCAGATTTCTCAACTGTTCAGTACTCGTGAGAGGGTCCAGATTTTTCACTTTGTTTCTTTCAAGCCAAAAGTTAAAACCCGTTCCTCTCTCCCACCATCTAAACTAAGAAGCTGCAGAAGAGCCAAGTTTTGACAAAAATGATCAGTATTCTGCAGCATTTAGCAGGATGCACTGAACAGATGTTCTGAAGACCACAGGGCTTCAGTGAAGGGCAGTGGAGCTGCTCCCACTTTGCACATATGGACACAAATGGGGACTCGGGCCTCCTATACCTATCTTGGCTGCCCACAGGAAGTGTACTGTGCTGTGTAGAAGGCTGTGCCTTTGTTTTGGAAGTCTGCATAGTAAAAATTCTTGGTCACATCTTTTCCACTGACTTCGTCCATCATTTCTGTTGACTTGGATTGAATTATCCTGATTTGTACCAGCTAAAGGCCCAAGACTTGGCCTCCAAACCACTTGGATGAGCTGAAGTTGATTGCCTGAGTAATTAAGAAGTAATAGGAAAGGCAGGAAAAAAAAACAAAAAACAAAAAAGACTACAAGCAAGCATTTAGGGAGTACATCATCTGGTCTGTAACGGCAAAACATTCATTCTTTGCTACGCATAGAATGAACTTATATGCTTTTAACATTCCCGAGGTGAATAGTCCAGGGTTATAGGGTATCTGGGTACATCCTTAAAAGCATACTGGCTTGATTTTGATCTGTGTTACACACTGAGCAACGTTACTTGAGATACCCTGTTGAAAATCCAACCAGAGCCCAAAACCTGCCCTGAAACAGCCCTGTTTGTACAGAGGACTTCGGCAAAATGTACCGTTTCCATCCCAGCAGTATCATTCCTGAGCTATTTTACCTCAATTACACTCTGATTTAAGAAAACTGGAGGTCACCAGATTGTGTTCAGACTGTTCTCTTTTTTCCTTCTCTGTCAAATTAGGACTACTGCAGATCTAATGAGTTTTCCTTATTGGGTGGGGAAACAAGACTCTACTCTAAGTCCTTATTTTGTTTATTGATTCACTAGTATTTACTGACTAATAACCACCCAAGGCTAATAGGCTCATTTGAATGGGGAATGCTGCAATCTTGAGTGTTATCTATGGGAAGAATAGCCAGCTTACAGATAAGCAGTCTGCTTTTAGTGAGAGAACTCAGGGCTTGTGGTCCTCACTTAGAGAAGCCAACTCATTTTTTCTGCCAGTTTTCAGGGCGTCTTCTTTTCTTTTAAAGTTTTGCA
This sequence comes from Jacana jacana, assembly GCA_013400555.1. Classification (NCBI taxonomy): domain Eukaryota; kingdom Metazoa; phylum Chordata; class Aves; order Charadriiformes; family Jacanidae; genus Jacana; species Jacana jacana. The sequence goes on along the minus strand of VZTM01040738.1, from coordinate 9,287 downwards.
TACAATCACAACACCATTTTTCCTTATTTCCCTCATATGTGTGCAGTCATGAGAACCGGGATGGGTTGAAATTAAATAAGCACAGTCAAACCTTCAAGTTAAAGACTTTGCGGTTTAAAGTTTTGCTTGGAACCAGAAGCAGAAGAGCCAAAACACTGCATAAAAGAAGGAGGAGAAGAAGAAGAAGAAGAAGAAGAAAAGCTGTTTTTGTGGTATTTTTGGCATGGGCGACTGCTCTGAGAGATACTGGAAATCATGCAAGAAGGGTCTGTTCTTAAGACATTTCCAGCCCTGCTCTGAAGAACTGAGGGCTTTAGATAAGCATCTGCATGTGGGGATCTTTATCCAAAACAAGCCACCCAAGCTTTTGTAGTTCACTCTTCAGTAGCAGTGGTTCCCCCTCCCTGCATTTCTCCCCATGTACTTGCACATGCACACACAAGTTCTTTGAGCTTTTGGACACACAAGTTCTTTGAGCTTTTGGACACACAAGTCCTAAAAGCTTTTGCTTGCTTGCAACATTTTAATTGCCTTAATTGACGTTTTTTTCTCCTCGTTGAAGAAAAAGAAGAATGCAATGAACTGCCCTGTGCTGCTCGAAGGATTTTGCCTCCTCAATCTTGCCGCACACATCAAGATAACTTTCCCCCCCCCCCTTCTTCTTTGCCACATCTCCTCTGTGTTTTGCATGATCGCTTTCTTTCTTTTCCAACCTGGATAAAAAACCCAACCAAAAAAAAAAAAAAAAAACCAAAAACAAAGCAAAAGGAAAGAAAAAACCAAAACCCCCAAAAAACCAACATCACGCCACCCCCACCTGCTCCCTCCCTGGAAACGTGGGTGACAGAGAGGGGAGAAGTCAGCACAGTGTCAGCAAGAGTTTAGCCCCACAGCTGGGACCTGAACTTTCAGCAGCAGAGCACAGCGCTGGGTCACTGCACTAAAGCAAGCCAGATTGATATGGACTGCTTGCTCACCCTGGGAAGGGAAAGCATCAGAAGCTGTTGGATAAAAACCTTTGGGGGCTGCCTACCCTGAGCTTACAGCAGCCAAAGGCTGAGTTTTATCCTGGGAAAGATTACTGCAGAGTGTGTATTTTCTGTCGTTAAGACCCCAAAAGACACAGTATGTGGATGCTTGCTGCACTGGGGGAGGGAGGAATATTGCATTGGGGTGCTGAGGGTCTTAGAGCACTTGAAACCGTAGATGGAGTGAGTGGACTCAGCTTGCTGCGTGCTGCCTGAAGTTTTCAGCTCCAAAGACCTGAACAACCACGTCTATCAAGAGTTAATGTGCTTAGAAAGAGGATGCTAAAATATTCTTTCCCGCTACAGTTTGCAACTGAGAACTTGTTAGTCTGTAATATCTTTTATTTATAGCGCTTTTCGACTCAAAGGATCTGAAAGTGCCTCTATCTAGGAGTTACTTCAATAAGCTACAGATACCTTCAGGTGGGAATGCCTCTCTGCGGTGTTCTCCAACTGAGGTTTCAGGGTCTGCTTTGCCATGGGCACACCTGAGGGACCCAGTCTGCCAGGGCCCAGCCAGATACCAGCACTTGGGACTAAGGGCTGGAGTGATGGGCAAGAAACCCACCCTAAGCCTGGGAAACAGCAAAGAGAGAAAACAGATGTGTAAACCAGCTGGAAGAGAGGATTCGAATGGACACCGGCTGACTTTGGAAGCAGATGTTGGGAGGAACAATTGCCAATGCTGGATGTCATCCTTATGTAAAGGGCCTGGAACACTGAAACCACAACTCAGAAGAGGAGATTTGGTGGCACTACTTGGCTATTCCTCCAGCCAACCCAGCCAACCCCAGCCATGCTTCGGCGGCCTTGAGAAAGCTCCAATGTGGACCTTGCACAGGAGACTCATTCCAGTGGCAGAGGTGCTCCCAAGGGCATGGGCCCGAAGGCTCAGTTTAAGTAAGCAGACACACACGTCCCTTAATGACTGCATTCACAGCAAGGCATCTGCGTATTGTAAGGCCACTTCAGTGCCTGCCCATCAGCTGCTCCACATGCAGCAGCTGGCAGCAGCCGAAGGACCAGCTCCTCCATGTGGCTCCTGGCAGCTAGAGGGTGTCATCCAGCCCTCTGCTTTCCTCCTGCGCTGTACGTGCAGGCCAGGGAAGCAAAAATCAGACCAACTGACGCGTTTACAATTCCAGCCTGCGATTTCTGCTTCATCCACAGCCAGGCAAGATTTTGCCAAGATACATATTAGGCAGCTGCTCAGGACACTGATGTTTTGTCTGTACCACCCCGAGCATGCTGTCTGCCTGTCTGTCTGTCTCCTGGTCTGTCTGCGACCCTGCTTTCGAGACGGTTGGTCTGCTATTCCCCAAGGTGACCAGAGCATGCTCGACAAGGACCAGTATTTTCCTGGAGCTTTTGCTGGGTCTCTCAAGGGACTCGTTGCCACAGGGAGTAGAGGCACCAGGTGCCCATCTGTTTCACCACTCCCTAATTCCCATGGCTTCCAAGGGCTCCTTATACGTACCTCAGTGGACCAAACAGTCTGACCAAGCTTATAAGAATCCCCCAGAACACCAGTGGCTGCCTAGGGGCCATACTCTGCTCAGGGTCTCCAGCCAGGCTTGCATCTTAATGCACTCATGCCACCATGTTAAAATCCTCAGAGCTTCTTTTCTCCTTGATCCGTGTTCCTACCAAGCCATCCCTAGCATCAGTATCAGCTTTATTATATTTTTTCTCCAAGTCTTTCCTTCAGGCACCAGACAAGGTACATTTTGCACCACACTATCTCCGTCACGCAGATGTCAGTGTTTCAAACTCGAGTTTAATTGGAGTCGCATCACTGGCTGGAAGTTGTCTCCCTCAGGTCCTTTCCATAGAGAAAATGCATTTTGCCTCAACCTCTTTGCCTCCCAACCAAACCCATCTCCTCCCTCCGTCATGGAGGAGGTTGGGTCTTGCAGATCCTGGCATGTATAAGAGTCATTGCCTGCTTTTAGGGCATCTCTCACTCTTTTCTTCTTCTTCCTCAGAGAACAGCAAGCATATGTTATGTGTACATACGGGAGTTTCCCCCCACCCTCCTTTGTCCATCAAGCATTATATCATGTTTCACTCCCTTTGGTGCTCCTTTCTTACATGCTGCTTTGGATTTATGGTTGGGAATAGGAAGCAGCCCCTCTTTGGACAGGCTAAGAGGGAAAAAGGGAAGAAAAAACTAAAGAGAAGAAAAAAAGGAGGAATAAATATTTGGGAGGAGAGCATTTAAGAGGAGAGAAAAATGAATTCAAGATGGTGCCAGGCTGGAACTGGCAGCTGGTTGCCAGTACAGCAGGCTGAGAAGTTGTTGGTGGAATCTCTCAGTGCCATGTTTGGGTTGCTGAAAAAAAATTCACCCTCCTTCCCTCTTTATTCTGCCTCTGTTTTTCTCCCAGCCCCACAAGGCAGGAGGAAGCACTCCCTTGCCAAAATGCAAGCTTGCAGGAAGCTTGCATCTACAGCAATGCCAAGGGATGCAAAGGCGGCGTGCCTTGCCCCGTGACACGTGTGTGCCGGTGTGCGCAGGCATGTGCATCCGTGAGTGCTGCAGCTCTCCCGAGCTGGGGCAGCTGGGACGGACCTGGCAGGCATGATGTGGGTGCAGCGGCTCTCTGTTCCCAGGAGATGCCAGTGCATTGGCAACCACAGCACGATTTTTCTTTGCTGGAGTGAGGGGAGGAGGCGGGAGGGCTGGGGATGGAGGAGAAAGGAGGGGTGCGTGTGGTGCGTGGAAGGTTGTACCACTCAGCTGGAAAAATTTAGAAGAGCACAAAGGAGAGAGGGATGGAAAAGGGTGGCAGGAAGCTGGGGGTGGGTGGTGGGGGTGAACTGGCTGCTGTGGAGGTGGGAAGAGATCTGTGTTTGCGGAGTGGATTCGGTAGGCAGTGGGCTGGGAGGGGATGGGGTGCCGTGGGGAGGCTGACGGCCCCGGCGGCGAAGCGGCAGGGCTTTATTTCTTTCCTCCTTTCTTCCCTCCTCCCTCCGCTGGGCTCTCGGAGGAGAAGGCAAGACAAAAAGCTGAACTGGTGCCAAGAAGGAGCTGCAGCGACTCGAAAATGGCACTCTGCGCCGCACTAATATTTCGAAGCCGGGCTGCACTGGAGAGCAGCGGGACGTGCTGGGAATGAGAATGGCTGCGTCCGCGGGGGCTGCCGGCTGGGCTCGGGGCCGTTCTCCCGCCTCCCCTCTTCCCCTTCGCCTTTTAACCGGGCCTCTCTTCTCCCCCGCCGTCCACCTCTCGCAGATAATTAGTCATTCTGGGAAAAAAAGAGGGGACCCCCTCACTGGGGGCTTGGGGTGGAGAGGGAGCAGAAGGGGGGCAGCCCCTTGAGCCCCGGGGCTGGTGCAGTGTGGGAAGTGCCTGGCAGAGATGCTCTGCTACTGCTGATAGCCAGTTCCTAGCTCTTCTCTGTCTGTTACAACACTCGCTGGGGAGGATTATAAGGAGAGAAGGAGGGAGTGTGCTCATCCTCTCCTGCCATCTCTGTGTTGAGAGGGATATTTAATTATTATATATATATATATATATATTTTCTTCCTAGGGAGGGACAGAAGACTTGATTCCCAGGGAGTTTTGTGATTGTTTTCCTGTTGCCACTCCTTCCCCTCCTCCTCTCTGTCCTCCTCCTCCTCCTCTCCTCTCTGTACCCATAAGGCAGCTCTTGTGGCTCTGTATCCTGATGCAAGGTTACTTGTAGGACACGCGAATCTCTGCAAGGTGCAGCGTCGCCTGCATCGGTGTTCCCCTCCGCTTCTCATCTGCTGGGGGACCAGGCAGCCCCGCAGCTCAGCTGAGCACCTGGCTAATGCTACGGTGGCAAAAGTCCCTTCCTGCAAAACCTGCCTGGGTAAAATGAACAAAGGAAGAATATATAGGGCTGAAACTTCAGCAGGAGTTCATAAGGTTGATTAATTTGCAAGGGATAGGCTGGAGATTTGCTGTGTTTTATGTCTGAAAGAAAGGGGTTTGTCCTATATCTACTGTTCCCTCCATTTACAGTCTAAGAAATGGTATATAAAAGTACCTTTTTTCATTTTTAATTGGGTCTTGATTATTTTAAAACCTATTTAAAATTATTTGTCAGCACAAGCATTCTTGTAGCAGTTCAATAGTTGAAGCTGTATCCAAAGATTTTCACCCAACCACACACATGATCCATTCTGGGTCACTCTGGCATTTGGATTTGAAGTTTTAGGTTGGCTTTACAGAAATTGGAGACTGGAGAAAGAGAAAAAACCCTGCATTTGTGTTTCAAAATGGGACCAGATCCTGTTTTAACAGCAGTCTTAGCACTCACACAGCCAGTAGGTCAAGTTCAAGGAGACCTTTCTATTTCATGGGCAGAGGCTCATTAACTTGCAGCATCTCAGAAGATTGTGGGTTGTTGGGTTGTTAGCTTGGCCCAGTTTGTAGTCCCAGGCATGGGATGATCCCCGTGACCTCTCTCTCACCTGAAAACCATGCCCTAGTATATATCCAAACCACTTAAATCTCACCTTTGGTTTCAGACACGTAGACCTGGTTTTGGAACACCTAATGCTCCCCAATTAACAGCATTTGGAAATACTTTGATAAATAGTGGGGAATTTAGGGAGCCTATAAGGTATTATCCAGCTTGCTCTCCTCACCCTCTTCCTTTCACGGCTCCTCACAAATCAATGGTCCTTTCTCTACGAAGGATCAAAAGCCCTGTCCCGAATTATTGCTGATAGAATGTGCACTCATTTCTGAGGTGACAGTAGCAGGTTTTGTGTGGAGTAGGATGTCTGCAGTGACTGATCCCTCGCTCTTTCTCCTCTCAGCTGTGCCTTGAACCATGTAGTTGCCGCAGCTAGGCTTGGGCTTGCACAGAGAAGGTGCTGTCATCTCTTTTTCTCTCTTTCTGTTTTTGTCGCAAGTGAGGAGTATGTAGTTCTTGGCCTGGGAAACCATGGAGAGGATGAAGAAATGTCAACAAATATCACGTCACCAAAAGGGTTAGCCATGTAACTTGGAGAAATCTGTGTGCCATAGTACCTTCCACTTGATCCTACTTTTTCTTCATGCCATATTCCAGTCAGTCATTGGAATAATATCCCCAGGGAAGTGGTGGTTTCCCCAACATTGGACACTTTTAAGATTCAGCTGGACAGGGTGGTGGGCCATCACATTTGTCTAGACTTTGCTTTTGCCAAGAAAGGTTAAACGAGATGATTCTTGAGGTCCCTTCCAACCCAGTATTTTGTGATTTGTCAATAAAGTAAAATACATAAGAATATGTGTATTTGTATACACATGTGCTTGCTGGTTGCTTTCAAGTTGCCTCTTTGGACTTAATAAGATGAGTTGTTTATTTAAGTTATGATCCTCACCAGGGGCACACACCGTGCAAACCTTGCCTGAATTTCCCAGAAGTCCTTGCTAATAGTTGTGGATGCAGCTGCACCTCTGTTTCTGGCCACTACCTCCTCTTTTTTAACCTGAGAAGCCTGACCACTGGATGCCAACATAGAAAAGCAAATGCCAGAAGTGTGGATTAAAGCCTACATCAGAGTGAGCAGAGGAGACCCTGGCGACTTTCCTAACCTGCCATGCACCTGCACAGAGCGTGGCTCACATTTTAGATGCAGAGCCAGCTTGTGTTTACTACTGATTTAAACTTCTTAATACATCAGTTACCAAATAAACATTCCCAATAGATCTATAGAGAGGATCTCTGTGATGTACAGACAAATATTAATATATCTGTGTGCACAAAGTAGTAATGCAATGTTGGTTATTCAGGAAGGTAAACTGAGGACAGTAAATGAAGAGATCTTCCTAAACCTTTATATTTAAGAATACAGATCTATTTAATTTCCTTCGTGTCTTGACAATATTTGGGTGTAAGGGAGTTTGTGCATCTTGGGAAAAAATATTACTCTTGTACTGTCCAAATAGTCCATGTAAGCCATCTGGGCAGCCTGGTCATACTTCTGGGGAGTGTTGCAATGCATTGACAAGGCAGCCAAATGTCTTTGCTTTTATTTCTCCCAGTATCAAAGCAGTGTCTTTGGATGTATGTCGCTGATACATGATGTCTCATGAATTTCAACTTGCTTCCTTCAAATCCTTCATCCTTTTAACACTTTATAATGAGAAATGTTGTCTGCTTGGAGTTGTTAGGAGATGACTTGTGTCTAAAAAGGTTAATCTGGAGGTCTCTTTGAAAGCTATCTTTCACCCCTTCTCCCCACACCTTCCCCACTCCCAGTCTTTTATTTTGTTGGACCGGTAACCTCACATTTCTGTAATCTAAATGTGCAAATGCTTTGCAGTCACGGTCCAGTAGCTGGGTTAATCTCAGACCCCTGGAGTGGCAGATGGCTGATTTGTTGCTGATTCCAGTTACAGAGAATCATGCCACCTATTATCTTTGCACAGGCTGCTGCTTAAAAGGATGCCTTGGGCAAAATCAGTGAAAAACAAAGCAAAGAAAACCCTCTCTGATCTGCATCACCACAGGTGAAAATGTAAAATATTTCACCTTTGTGTGAAGGGCTCAAGAGGTGGACAAAGAGAGGAGAGGAGGCAGAAGGGAAAGCAGGGGAGAGGAGGATCTCATTTTTGTACCAGCAATGCAGAAGCCCTGGACTGAGTGGGTTTGCCGCAGTCACAGTGTTGAATCACAAGCACTTACTCCGTTTTAAATGGTTTTGCAATGTAGTAATCCTTGGCTTTGGCTCCCTGCTTTAACTCTTAAACAAAGCAGGCGAGTTGGCATCCTGTGACACCTTCCTGCTCTTCCCAAGCCTTTCCAACGCTGGTTGTCATAGGAATCCATGGCTCCCCTCCATGCTATCATGGCTCATGGCGCGCTCCACAGCTGCTGGAGAAAGCCATGATGGCCCCATGATACTTATATGCTTCCCAGACCTACTTGGGAGGAGAAACCTATGCACCTATGTGGGTTAAGGAGACCTTCTAAAACTGAGTGGAGCCAAGGGTGAACCCAGCATTGGGTGCTCAGCGGGCCTCATCTGTCAAGTGGTGGTGGGCATGTAGAAAGATATAATGAAATGGAAAAGGGTAGAGTGAAATTTTGGATGACCATTTTCTGCATGATCATTTCCACAATCAAGGTTCTTTCTTTTCTTTTTGCTCTGGGAAATGTCACAGGGTCAGATGAAGAATTTGGGAAGAGAGTGTGGGTTCCCCGTGCAAAGTCCAGTGACGAAATCTGTGAGCAAGGTAAGAACAGTGGGTTATTGCTGTGAAGGCTTTTGTTTCTTCCTTTTCCCCTTTCAAACCCATCATTGCAGTATTAGACATGAAATTTAGGATGTGTGTGGATATTCCAAGTACTAAGCAAAAGAATCTACAAAGATCTAGCTAAATAGAGCTTCTTTTTAATGCGTGCCATTATGATGGTTTGGGTTTTAGAACAGTTTGTATTGTATCCAAATGATCTATGTGTGAATAATTGTTACCAACCTCCTGACACCAAGACCTAATTAGGAAGTAAGAGCCTTAAATAGGCCATTTGTGTAGTGAGCTTCCATGTCGCCTTGCACAATTTATTTGCTTCACTCCATTGAGATATAATGAGAATGAAACTCCTAGAACTGCCTTTGACTCTGAGGCTCTCCTCTTCATCTCCTCTGCAGTAATAGCCCTCTATTAAGAACATAGTATCTATTTCCCTTTGTTCAGAAACAAAAAGCTACTGTACTGCTAATATTCTCCTGAATTGCCCAAGTTTCTCTATTTCCAAGTTTCCGATGGAAAGAGAGTGAGAAATACCAAAACAACCTGCAGCCCAATAAAAATAGGATGCTGTCAGAGAAAGCATGAAGAAGGTTGGAGCAAGATGATCTTGAAGGAATAATACCTACCATATCTACCCTCAAAACCCTGCAGAAAAGCTAGTGTTGTGTTATTTCAATTAATGCATAGATGCAACTTGAAGAGCTCTGTGTTGGTTCTGCTTGACTTTCTTCTTCCTAGGATGTGAGGAAGGGGGAAAGGTTGGTACAAGGCTGCTTGATTTTTGTCTTAGTTTCGAATATTTAGCTCAGTCTGGACCAGCATGGTTTCTGGGACTCTCTGCTCATGTTATGTTGCAGAGTATGTTATTTAAGTATAGTTTTAGAAGATATTCTTTATTTCCAAACACCTCTTACATGCATGACTCCATTCAGTGGTTCAAGCATCTCCAGTCTTTTGCTCCCATCATCCTGAAGTCAGTGAGACTTAAGCATATGATTGAGTGCCATTTTCTACGGGGATGAACTTTAATAAGTGCTCAA
>VZTM01040735.1:17595-30092 GCA_013400555.1 Jacana jacana | reverse complement strand
GCACCCCGCGTCCCAGCCACCCCTGTCACTGCTCCCCACTGGGCCCTGGCACCCCACGGGGCACCCACCCCACGGGACCGGCCGCCTGCTCCCCAGCATCTGCACAACACCGGGCACCCCACGGGCAGGCCCCTGGTGGACAATCTTCAACTGCCTTCTCATGACAGCACTGCTGGGAGGGACAAGGAGTTGTCCCCCTTCTTTCTCTTGGTTCTGGTAGTTTTAGACAGGAAGATTCCTTGGTGCACATCTGGCCAGAGGGTAGTACTGCTGGCGGAGGGGAGGCAGGGGTGCCCTGCACCCCACCGGGCTGCTCAGGGGCCTCTGTCTTGTGGTCTGGAACAGCGAGAGCACCAGCATTGCAGAGAGGTCGATTATAAGGTTTTTCAGGAGGCTCAGTTAAGACAATGCTTTCCAACTTGTTCAGAAGAAAAAAAGGCAAAATTGGAACACTTTGAAGGTTTAATTCTGGTCCTGAAGGACTGCCACTGACTTCTGTAGGGCCAAGGTGCGTTCAGAATTCACTTTTATTTGTTTTACTTGGGGATAGCTGAATCCTCAATGACATTGTCCGTGACTTACAGACAGGTCCAGTAAAAGAGACACCTATTCCTGTGCAAAATATCTAGGTTCCTAATAAAATCTCTGTGGTGGGTAAGGGTGTGTTATAATGCCCCTTCAGCACTTTTTATTTGAGTAAGGAATATGCTTTTGAAGCACATTTCCAGATCAGCTGTACTTGAGGCTAAATCTCAGAGCACCTTGGAGAGCATTTGCTGGATTGCTTTTGGGTGACGCAGAACTGGAGGATGCCCTCCAGCTTCTCATGACTGTTCAGCCCATGGAACCAGACTAGAGCAAGCTCGATGAAGCCACCTTCCCTTTGGCTCCTCTGAACAACCTGGTCATTCTACTAATATTCCCCCCTTTTGGCCTCACTTATTAGCAATAAGGACAGAGCCTCAGGGTAGCTGCTGAAGTAAGCAGGATGCTAAGGAAAGGGGTGTGTAATGCTAGCTCATAGGAAATGGTAAGGTTTCAGACTAGGATTTAGCACATTACCAGCTTTGCTTATCTTCAGCGTAAGCCATTCGGATGAAAGAGCTGCAGTTAAGCAGATTCCACTCCCTAGTGCTTGGGGTTGTGTCCGATCTGAAATCCTGTCCTGTGGCAGGGAGGCTGCTTTCCCAGAGCTGGAGTTTGGCAGATCTGTTTGCAACCTAATGCTTGAAATCCAAACCTAGGTGCTCTTACCCATAACCAACCCTTCAAAAGAGATCCAGATGCTGAATACTTGGCACTTGGAGAATGTTTAGTTTGAACATGGAATACAAAAGGAGTTTAAGCTTATGCTTTTGGTAAATCATACTTGTGGATCTAGGGGACTAAATTACACCTCAGTTGTGCTCTGGGTGCCTCGGGCACCCAGATCTTCCAGCTGGGATTTATTTAAACACAGCATTAGACTTTTACATGTTCCGTATATTTCACGTGAGTGAAATCCAAATGAGATGATACTTTGAAGAAAGATGGGGCTTGCTGGTTAGCATTACTGGCACTGATTCTCAATTGTTGAACAACATATTTCTGATGTAAAACTTTTCTGAAGGATAACAGACTAACATCTAGTGTAAGTATATATAATGCCTATGAAATGTACATCATAGCAACTTGTGTAACTTATTACATAGATTTATTAAAGGATATGATTGTAGATGGCTTAGGACACCAGAGCCAACTCTGGCAGCTTTGGCCAACCACAGCCAATGGGGAATCCACCCCACCTTCCTGCACCTCCTTCCTGCGTATTCCTATTGCCTTGCTTGCATCAGCATTAGCCATCGGATGGTTACACTGTCACTTGGATCACTGCTGATGTGGCTTTCTACCAGCCTGTATGATCTAAAATGGCAGCAGTGAACAGATGCAGAAAGGCAGAAGTGTTCTGTTTCTCACTGCATGCTGTGGCTTGGTGCAGACCTGCTGTCTGTGGGGACTGAACAGGCTCTTAGGAGGGTCTCTGGGCTGGGCAAACCCAGCTGTAAATGTACGTGTTTGGAGGCTGAGCCACTGTCCACTGAAAAACAGTTCAAATGTGGCTGTGTGGTGGCATTGTGAGATCTGAAGACTTTGCTGAGCTAAATTCCATGGAGGGGGAACAGTCACTCTTTTGTCATCCTTAGTTAGGGTCAGGTAACCCTGTCTTCATCCACTGCAGTTTCTTTGGCAAATATGCATCAGAATATTATGCCTTATTTCGTTTTTAGAAGAGGCTTCCTGCTTTGAATGCTTGTAGTTTATTTGCTACTCCTGTTTACTTTTGAGGGAGTTTTTGTAATCTTAAAGTATTAGCTTTTAGTTTGGGTCATGGGGATTGCTTTTCATGCTGCATAAAGTGTTTCTGTAGCTTTTAGACGTTCTTCTTTAGTCAAGAAGAACAGTACCTCTGACGGTCTAATGATGTCTTTTCACATCAGATCCAATTGTGTTTTTCTAACCTCCGTGACTTCCACAGGTGCCAGTACAGTACAAGATGTAATTGGTATATTTGGTAGAGTTTTAAACCCGCTTAGCATGAGTACAAAGGACTTCACTGAAGAGCAGATGATGTGAAAAGGAGAATCTAGAGATGACGAGTCACCCTGCTGCCACTCAAATGATCAGTCCTTTTTTATGCATTTGCTCATTAATCGATTTTTTTTTCTGCTTTGTACAACTAAATCTTTTTATTGCTGTAATGTTGTACCAGCTGAGCTAAATTGATTAGATTTAAATTATTCTCAAAGAAGTCTCCAGCTCTTTACTGTTGGAACCACAGACATCAAAGACTAACCTGTTCTTCTCCTTCCTGTCTCCTTAAAATCACTAAAAATAAGCAACTGTCAATAACAAATTGGATGATTACACAATAGTGTTTTTATTTTTAGGGCAAAAAAATTAAAATTCCAAGCTTAGATGGGATTAAAGGTCCAAATGATCTTGATGTCATTTACTGTGGTCTTTTCCAACTGCTCAGTGGTGCACATCAGCAAAACAAAAATATTTTTTAGTCTAAAGGTAGTGACAGAATCTTCTCTCGGGACATAAGAAGCTGAAATATAAACATCTTTTCATGGTATGAAACCATACTCCTCTTGTATCTTTTCCATCTACATTTCCTGGAATACTAACTTTTACTTTTTGCTGTGTATTTGGTCTTAAGAAGAGCGACTGTCTCCTAGAGTCATACTCCCTTCTGACTGCAAAGGATCTGTCTTATTTATCAGAGGAACCTCTGTGTAAGAGCCTCATTGGGCTGGATGCGATTCTTGTGCTGTGGTAGTGCATTACCATCATTGCAGCTGTTGAGAAGTATCATACGAAACAGTTAGAATGGCACAGAGGCACTTGTTCTTTGCTCAAAGCTTTCATCTATAGTCATTTGCAGGTTAGACACAATTCCTGTAGACATATGTGAAATGCACAGTAGCTTTAGGTGAAATACTTAATGAGCTCTGCACTATTTACATACCATTGTTGCTGCTTCAGAGGAGGTGTGTTTCGGTATTGCGAAGGTCAGGTTTGGAGAGTGTACAGAGCCCAGGGAAGCTCACTCGAATCACTTGCACTCACGGTATATCTACATCATCTTTTGCAGGCAGGTCAGTAGTTGTCCTGAATGCCTTTCTAAGCAAACAAATCCAGTGAAATGGGTGAGCACAATGCTTAGCTAACAGATTCCTAAAATACTAACATCTGAATGTTTATCTAAGAGCAAAAGCCCAATTCTGCTGTGAGAAATGTCCCTGGCAGGTGTAGTGGCAGTGGGCACTAAGCAGAGGGATGTACTTCCTCAGCAAATGCATTTAGTGCCCATTAACGTTACCAAGAGTTACAGAATCGTCTAGTAAGACAATTGCAACTGTAGTGTTGGCACACAGAAATTCTAGCCTAAGATAAGAAATTTTTCCAGGTGAAGGCTAAAGTGCGTGTGTGTTTATGCACACACAAGCTGTGTGGTGGTAATTACGTGTAGGTGTCAGGGAGCTCCTGTTTCTTTTCATCCATGTTTAACTGGCACATAGCACAGTATAACGTGCCACTTGTTCAATCACATCAAAGGCCTGGTCCTATTTCCATAAACACCAGTGACAATTATGCCTTTTGAGCAAGACCTCATCACAATAAACACCATGTTTTATGTTTCTGTGTTTTTATAGTAGCACAAAGTGGAGTCTTCTCAAGCGGTGTGAGATCTTGCTCAGCTGTAAAGTGAGGTGGTGACAGTGACAAGGCTAACTGGAGGCCAACCTGAACTTCTGCTGTCTTAGGTATCTCACTTAAAGCTTCTCTGGCTGTGAGAGTTAGTTTGCATCAGGATAGGAGGAAATTTAAAATACTTTTGCTTACAATGCTAAATTAGAAAAAAGATGTTATATGTACAGTTACTGTGGAATAACTTCATAAATAAACAAACTCCTCAGTAGTGTGGCAGAAGAAACACTTTTTTGCCTTACTGTGACAGGGGAGGTAAGATTGTGAATAAATGCATTAAAGATCAAACCACACAGATGATGGGGAACACGTATTGGAGTTGAAGAGATTTAACTAACCTTCTATTTTTAAGATGAAAATTAAATTAATTTAATAAAACCAAAAATTTCCACCCCACTGGCATAGCCAGTATATGAACTCTATATGTTATTCAACTCTATTCATAACTCCATTGAAAACAGGCTCATGTACTCTCTATTTATAGGAACTATTTTATTCCTTCTCTGCTCCACTCTTTCTCCACAGGGCTTTTGTTTCAGATTTTAGTTCCCTAGCAGTATTTGCTGTTAGTGACTGTGCTGGGTGAGTCAGTATCATTCTCACTTTCTGGGGAGGTGTAGAAGTACTGCCCTGCTAGTGTGATTTGGCAGTAATGGTGTTGCAGTTCCATGCAGGATTAAAACATCTGTCAGTAAAGTGATTGCAAGGAAACCTGCTTCTCTGTTCGGGGTCCTAGCATACATCTAGAACAATAAAACTGCACTTAGGGGGTACAGAGAGAATAGTTGTTCAGTATTGCGTTTTCATGGCCATGAGGTCTGAGTACAGCCTTGAGCTCTGACATCTCTGTAGGGAGATTTTATTTGGAAATCTCTGGCTTCAGAAATTACACTGTTACTGTTTCTTATTTGTTTTCCTGCACTGTGTTTCATTGTGGCACATTTTAATTAGTTTGTAGTAGTACAAATACCAGAGTATCTGCTACAGGTGGTACCTGTAGGGCCTGACTGCCAACAGGTTCTTTTAAGGGATAGTTAATCACAAAATCTTTACAGTGTGTATAGCTGGTAAAGCAGAGCAATATATTAGACTTTGAAAAGGCAGTTGAACATCTCTGCAGCAACAGCTTCCTGCTTCTGGGACAACCATTAATTAAGTTGGGCTTGACCTTTTCATCAGCATAAAGGTTTTCCTTTCAGTCTCCCATCGTTTCTAGCTAAGCTTTTGGATCAGTTGCAGGTATATGTATGACATCTGAGAGCTTCAGGTAACTGATTCTCAGCTGGTATACTCCAGAGATAACTTGTTAAAGATTGTTGATACAGTGGAAGGCAGACCAAAATAATTAAACTGTATAAAGGGGTTTTCATTTTTTTAAAATGCAAAATGAAAAAGAAGTATCAATATTGAAAAGTTCTTATGCAAACAGTTATTCCAGTATTTATTTGGAAAGATTTCAGATTATTTTATTAGCATTATTGCCACCTTTTTATAAGGAATTCTGTCTGCTAGAAAAGTTCCTGGGCAGTTTCTTTGCAGCCTAAGGAGTGGATAGATGGAAGTGGATGCCTGTTTAGAAGCTCCTGGCTCTTAAACCACTGGTTGAGACCATGATAGTAATTCTTGATTCTGGACATTTTTTATTTGAATATTGGAAGCCAGAATGTAGCAAGCACACCTGAAACTAGAAGATGCTATGTTTTGTATTTCAGGATGAAGCATGGTAAGGGAAAGTTGATATGATGCAGATTTTAATGAGTGACCCAATCAAACCACCTCTTTGCACTCAGAGAAGTGATGTAATTGATATAGATACAATGTACATTTATATGACGTCCAGGAGATGTTTTTTAGATAGCTAGAGGTTTTTCTTAACAATGCAGTTGTTCTTGCAGTAAGCACTAAAACCACCAGTTTAAATCAGAGAGAACATAAAGTGTCAGCAAAGTGGTCTCAATACATTAATGTTGTGATAAAGATTCACAAGACACACTGTAGATCTTTTAATACATAAGAATCATAGAAATGCAAGGTTGGAAGGGACCTATAAGATCATCTAGTCCAACTGTCCTTCTATCACCAATACTACCCACTGAGCTACTAAATCATGTCTTGTAGCACCTCATCCAGATGCTTCTTGAACACCACCAGGGACGGGGATTCCACCACCTCCCTGTGCAGGCCATTCCAGTGCCTGACCACTTTTTGGGAGAAAAAGTTCTTCCTGACATCTAATCTAAATCTCCCCTGGCACGACTTGTAGCCCTCGAGTCCTACATTCTACATTTCCATTGCTTTCTATCCTCACATAGGATATGTTTGGTTTTTTTAGTTCCAATTAACAACTTGGATATTGTTGCATTGGGGCATCAGTACAAAGTGCAAATAGAGAACTTGTCTTCCATGTGGCTCAGATGCAAGAGCCATGACCGTGTCAGATGTGTAATTCTGACTTTGTTGTTGTTGTTGTTGTTGCAAATCAGGATTAATAGGACTGAAATTAGTGCACAGGTTCTATAAGGGAGAGAAGGAAGCTGGAAGGTCTTGATGTTTCATCTCTAATCTCTTGAGTGCAGACGACCAAGCCCATTTATTTGATTTCATTATCATAAAGAGTGAAAGCAAAAGTCTTTATCTCTTTACAATAACACCAGCCTCACTCATTTGCGGCTTTGAATAGCAGGAGGGCTCAGGTGTTATCTTCTGCTGAGCCAGCACTGTTCTGCCTATTCATAGGAAGCGCCGTGAAGGCAGGCTGACATCCTGTGCCTGTGAGATCTAGGAACGTTCAACTCAGTGCTTATAAAAAGGGTATACCAAACAAATACCCAGGCTTTGTGTGCCATTAAATACTCAAAGCAAATGTCACCTTAATAGATGCAGTTTATTTGTAAATGCAAGACAAAAGATGCTGAAAGAATATGTGCAAAGTCAACAGCAGCCATCATAACTCTGAAACAGATACAGAGGCTACATCTGCATTTGTCATATCAGTTACACAGATGGGAATCAGGATGTGATGTGGAAGCTTTAAATTAAAAGCCAGTTGCCATTTATTCAACATTTCTGCATCACTGGGAAGGCTCAGCATAGTTTGTGCTTCAGTGGTCCCATGGCTATTGAACTGAAATACATTGACCTCAGTCCTGGTACCCTGTTTTGAAGAGGGGCACAAAACAGGGGGATTAAGGTATGTGGGTTCTCCCCAAACCTGTGAGAGGACCAGGCCTGCTTTACAGATTAACAGCCAAATCTTGTTCCCAGAGTTTCACTAATACAGGTCTGCACCTGAAAGCCATCTTTATGCCATTTATCAGCCTTATCCTAAGGGGAAAAAAGCGCTTTCACAAGAGCTTACCAGACTGGCAGGAGAGTGCTACCCTTCTCTCTCCCTGCCCCAAATCAAACACTGGCAATTACTGGTAAATTTATTAACATGAAAATGTGCAAGGGAACTCATTATTTTAGAGTTATTTTGTATATGTTCCATGTTGACATATTGGAGTTGGACATTATTTCCAGTTTTTATATGCAGTACTGAGCCTCTATAATAGGAAGAATTAAAAATATGTTTTCTGGAATGGGGGTAATAGTTAAGTTTTTGTATATATAGTCAAGAGAGAGAAACGTGATTTCAGCTAGAGGATAATGCTGGTGCAAGAACAGACTTTCATGGACATTTAGTCTGAAAGTAATAAACATATTCCTAAATATCAGACAACTGTTCAGAACAGCTTTCCAGAAGGAGTGATGGGAAAGAAATCTAGTCTGGTGTCACGATGGAATTTGATGGGTATATGTAAAGGACTACACAATAATCATCTGAAATAGGAGGATCTGAACTTCTAAACAGGCTTTTGCTTCTGGGTCTGTGTTTCTAAACACCAAGTAGAACCCTGAACTTCACAGGCAGAAAACAGACTGTATACACTCATCTTTCCAGGAGCAGGTTGTAAAATAGCACCTGCACTTATATCTGGTATGATTGAACACTAACAGCCATCAAATGCTATGTATTTCAGTACTTCTTTTATACCATGCTAGGATTGGGATGACGTGTGTGATGTCTGTGGTTATTTGAGTTGCAGATTCATTTCTTACTCAGAAGTGACCAATAATTGTTTTGGAAAATAGCAAAAAATGCAGAAAGGCAGTAACACAAGAACTGTACAATAATGGAAGTGTAGGGTGGCAGAGGCAGAAGGAAGGAGCCAGTATTCTTGAATGTCCTGCCAACAGGAACAAAATAAATCAGTTTCCCTCAAAACCAAAGGGGAACATCGTGGTCAGTGCAAGCAGCACAACCATGACTGTCCAAAGGAGTACTGTGAACTGATAAAAGAAGTTGCATGTATCCCTACAAATCTGTTATGGTTTGAGAAAACCCATAACAATTTTTTGTCATTTAGACAATTATTCTGTCACCCCATGTCTCCTCCCCTGGGGAGTTGGAGAAAATAAAGAAATATGAGAGTTGAAATATAAATAGACTTGATAGGGTAAGACAAAATAATTAACAGTAATACTGAAGAACCAATATTAATCCTGATACTGATATAAGATATATGAGAATTATACTCAGCCAATTATATCAGCAGGAAGCTGTGCACTCCCAGCAGCAAACAAACGTTGGAACTGCAAGTGCAATGGCTTCAGGAGGAAAGGAAGCCCTCAGGGGTCCAGCACGAGGGCAAGGAGTTCTCTGGACTGCCACCATCATGGGAGAGAGAACTCCTGAGCAAACTTTTCTAATTTATGTTGAATGTGACGTTCATGGTATGAAATAATCCTGTTGGCCAGCTTGGTTCAAGTGCCCAGGCTCCTCCTCGTTCCTGCACCTCCCAACCTTGCTCCTCCTCGTTCCTGCACCTAACAAGACTTGAAAATACTGAGACTTTGAATCCCAAATAGCATAGCTGGCTGTAAAGTAAATATTTTCATGAATTCAGACGCTTGAGTCTTCTTAAAGCGCAGTTTTCCCCAGCATTAGAAGAAAAGTTAGTCCTGTGTCACTCAACTCAGGGCAAAACCATACATACATAGAGAACCTTTTGGTTTTTTTAGTTTGTGTGCAGAAAGAGATACAGACTCTGAGAGTGTCCTGCTGCCTGTGCTATGTTTTCTGACATCCTAAATTCCAGTCGGTGTATTTTTTTCACTCTGGAATATGGAGAGCCTCTGGACACAGCTAGTGATTGAACCACAGGGGAATTTCATACCGTACCTACTCAGGAGGTAGGATGGCACATGGCTCCCAACCTTCCTGCCACTTTATCAAGAGCTCCTGCAGTGAGCTGTTATGTATCCTGTCAGCCTGAAATTACCCACTGACACAGATGATGCTTTCCCTAAATGCGTGCCAGGGAGTCCTTCTGTCATGGGTCTCTCTCAGCTGGAATCATGTGTGCAGCATCCTCCACACACAGCATCTCCCCAGTACCATTCACTCTTTTCTGGCAGGGTATCTCATAGGAGATCTGCAAAATCCCAAATCCTACAGTAGAAAGTCCTTTAGTTGCAGGACCTCTGTTTCAAGCAGCCAAGGAGGAAGTCTGTTTTGTCTCACAGTAGACACATCTGACACATCTAAAAGAGATTGCTATCCATTTCCGTCACTAACTCCATGCCATCTCCCTTCCTTGTGCTTACCTCACCTACATTGGTGCTGGTGGGAGCTGGATGCAAAGGACTGCGTCTGGTGTGGCATGGGAGAGAGCAGCAAGTATTCCAAGCCTGAAGTGCAGGGAAGACCTCAACAATCCTAAACTTTCATCATCTAGAAAGACTGTTCATCCAGGGCTCCAGAGAACATTCTCCAGTCCTCAATGCTGGATCGTTTTGTTGACATTTTGGCCTGTCTGCTGATTACATCAACTATTTTCTTTGAGGGCTTTTTTTCCAAAACCCCAAAGAGAGAAACACAGGAATACAATAGCTGCAATAATAGGTTTGATACGATTTTGTTGAGACAGTGCAATTTTGTGTTAGTGCTAAACAGCATGGGCTTTAAATAATTTAGTACTTCTGTTGGTACTTTTTGGTTCATTAGGCAGACAGGTTCCCAGGCTCTGGGAACTTTTATTAGGCTATTAGTGCCATCTCCTGTGTAGACAGATATGTGACAACCAGCAGCAAGAGTTTATCTTCTTCCTATTAGAAAGTTTTGGGTTTTTTTTTTAATTAAAGTCCCTTGTAAGACATCCAGCACTTTACACAGAATCACAGAGTGATATGGGGTTGGGAGGGACCTCTGGAGATGATCTAATCCAACCCCCTTGCCAAAACAGGTCGCACAGGCACTTGTCCAGACAGGTTTTGAATGTCCCCAGGGACGGAGACTCTACCACCTCTCTGGGCAGCCTGTTCCAGGGCTCTGCCACCCTCCAAGTGCAGAAATTCCTCCTCAGGTTTAGATGGAACTTCTTATATACAAGTTTGTGCCTATTACATCTTGTCCGGTCACTGGGAACCACTGAAAAAAGACCGTCCCCTTTCTCTATACACCCACCCTGGAAGTATTTATACGTGTTGATTAGATCACCCCTCGGCCTTCTCCAGACTAAAAGGTCCAAAGTCCCTCAACCTTTCCCTATAAGAGAGATGCTCCACATCACACAGACATCTTGCTGAATTTCTGCCTCATGCTCTTACAGGCTACAAATCAAATGAGGGCATCAGTTCTGCCCACTGATGAGATGATACAGGATTTCTATTTCTGTGGCGCAGTTCATGTCTAGACAGGGCAGATGGTACTATTGCAATGCACAACATTATTAATTTGGGACTCAGCAACTGTAAACAACCTTATTTTTTATTTCCATCAGAATTAGTACATAAACTAGCATTCGCTAATAAAATACTAGTAACTCTAAGCAGAATCCACAAAATTTACTGAGGTGGAGCAGGACAACAGTGATGTGGTAGCTTCTGTCTTCAGAGGGAGCCAAAGCTGTTTCACTTCAGTTCCCAGCATTTTGTCATTGGTGTCTCCTGAGCAAGGGAATAGTTTTAGTTATCTACTTCATAGGGTAAATACGAAGATGACAAGCAGCTACACAGTATTTGTAGGATACTGGGAGATAGAAGATGGTATACCAAGAGGTTTCTCTAGTCAGGTAAGTTCGCAGCCATTAGGGTTACATTTTTTTCATCATTGCCATCTGGCATTGGTGGTGTCAGCCCTCAGGAAACCGAGTCCATGTGGATATTCTGGAAAAAACAAAGAGAAAATGACCTTTTATTTAATCCTCTATTTCTTGTAAAGGTTTATTTTTACAAGGACATTTTATAAGCTGTATTTCTGTAGTGTTTTGGCATTATTTCTTATTGCTTAAATACCCTATTAACAATGATTCTACTCCTATAGAAATAATTCTAATAAGAAAATTGATATACCATTTTTTGTAGACTAAAAATTGAGAAGAGTGATTAACAACCTGAAGAAGGGGGAAGGGAAGCCCTACATTAAGAAGATTGGCAGTGCTTCAACTAAAAGACTATGCTATGGCTGAGGCTATAGCCAAAAATAGAAATGGATTAACAGAAGAAAAGCAAGTAGCTAAAACTAAGGTCAAAGCAGAAATAGATGCTTTAGAATGGTCTTATACACCAAAACCTAGGAAGAGTACTTAAGAAGCTTTCTTATTCTTTCCACCTGTAAAAAGTAAAATCAGTTCACATGAGAAGGAATTGTGAAAGACTCAAATAATAAGTAGTTAATAACAAAGCCAAGAACTAAGCTGTAAAGTATCAGAAAAAAAGACAATCTACTTTCTCATTGCTTATACAGGTTTTAACATGTATACTGTTACAAATAAATTAAAAAATAACCTGCAAACGACAGCTGTAATAATAACACCACTTACAAAATAGAAGGAACAGTATCAGAGTTGCCTGAAAACTCTCATTCGGGTGTGGGTGATTCAGTGACCACTGCGGCTGAATAGCTTGTGCTTTAACTACTCACCAGAAAGTAGACTTAACTAGACACAGGTTCTACCTGATGCAAGTTATTACAGCTTTAGTTTACACTAAAGAGCCCAGCCTCCTAATTTAGGGGTGAGAGAAGGTAATGCACACAGGTGAGACTTTAAAAAAAGAGGAGAATGCAAGCAGAAAGTCATGTCTGTAGAGGTTTGGGTAGCACAAGCTGTAGCAGATAGGAGGCTTGTCTTTTCTTTCAGCTTTGGATTTGTCAGGTAAGTTTACTTTAGGGCTTGAGGGAAGTTTGCACTTCTGAAAAA
>VZTM01040735.1:697-17561 GCA_013400555.1 Jacana jacana | reverse complement strand
GTGGTTTTAGAGTGTTCACTTCTAGTGCTCTTAGGTAGGTATTGACTATCCTTATCTTTTTCTCACTTTTCTGTATTGAGAAGGCTGTTTTCCTGATAGGGCAGTTTACTCAGACGTACAGAAAGAGCCTTGTAGTAAGCCAAGCTTACGTCTGACTTTACTGTAATGGCTTTGTTCTTTTATCTGTGGTTAGATACTGGTTGGTAAAAAGTATAGCTAAAACTTAAACCTAGAGAACAAACAACTGTAAATCTATATCAGAATAATTCCTGCCTGTGGGTAATTCTGTATTACTGTTGCTGTCATCATATACGCTTAAGCTGTGTGACGTGAGCACTACAATAGGTGTTCTCTATAGCTGTATAGTGGGAGTTTTCTTAAAGATGAAAGGTATGCTTAATGTGAGAGACTCCTTCAAATTTCTTAGGCTACAAGGCTGCTTAGGGGTGAGGAGCTGTTGTGCTAGCCATTGAGCTTGGTATTAAGACAGTGACTGAATGGGAGGGATTTTTCACCACTAAGTAGGCTCCACTATTCACAGCAAAGTAGAACAGCTGTGTGGAAATAACGTGATGGTAATAGTTCTGAAGACATCTAAACATGCTATAGTAATGTTTGTTGTTGGGGGACTTCTGCTCATATGTGGACAAAAAAATCTTCTGTAATAATCTGTGTAGGAAAGAGAAAGAAGACTTTTTAAGCTTTCAGAAAAAAATGCTATATAAATTTCTCCCCAGTAGTTATTTGAGACAACTGGCTGCTTGCTTCTATCTCTTAGTTAAAAACAACCAACCACACAGCAAAACAAGCAGATGAAACCAGGTGATGCTTATACTGGGGATGGGAATGACTGTTTCCCTTTCAAAAAGTGTCTCCTCCCCTTTCATAAAGGAATGAGAGACTGGAACAACCTGTATGTAATCCAGGGATGGATACAGCTCAGTGCTGTCTGAAACTCTGTCCTCAAGAGATTGTAGCCACTCTTGGACCCTGTATCTTAAACCATTCCCTGCACTGAATAAAGATGCTGTTTTCCACAATGTGTTTGGCTGATGTGTAAGATAGCTGAAAGGATATTACAATTAGTGGATAGCAGAAGAGCGAAGACTGACTGATGTCTAACTGCTAAGACTTTCTTGGGAATGAAAGGGCAGAGTTTTCTGTACCTGGATAGATGCAGTGTCAGCTAGGTGGTGATGTTCAGCTTCCAGCAGTGGGTGGTTGGTTTGGGCTTTTTTCTTCTCCTCCCTAGAGCTACTTTATTAGGGAAAAACTCCTCCAGTACTAGCACATGAGTCATAAGTGTGATTTCCTCTAAATCCACAGCAGCCTGTGCAATACTAGATAATTAAATATTGAGAAGGTCTGTGATTCGAGCCTGTACTCATCCTGGTAGGAGTTCCAATAAAACTGCCTATTGCAGGCAGGTACTGGAACATCTCAAAAGTGACAGACGGATACAGTACAAATGTATTTAATCCTCAGCAATGATGGAATAGGTCAAGTTGAATCCTGATCTGATAGAAAACATACATTTACTGTTTTGGCAATGACAAGCCTTGCATAAACCCTGGCAGGAGACTTGTATGGTGATAGCCCCCAGCTGGTTCAGTCAGCACAACTCTGCCTAAATCAAATTCACTGACACCAGTCTGCAGCAGTTTCAGGGCCTGATTTGTAGGCTTCCCAGAAATACTTGTAGAAGCACCATAAGGTATCTGTTACAGATCAAGCCACTGAGACCATTATCTCTCATTAGGAAGAGAAAAATGGTAGGGGGATGGAAAGAGTAAAGAATGTTTCTGACATTCATCTATTCGGTAGGGATGCTGCAGACAAGATAGCTGTTCCAGGAAGAAGAGCTAGCATAAAAAAAAAATACCAGGCTAGGATTTTTCCAATAAAAACACTTTCCTGGGGAAAACTTCTCCAGCTATACTTACAGTGCAGGACTTCAGCATAATAGTAGCAGGTGGATAATACTACTTACTACTGCAGTGTTAAAATAATTGATAATTAGATTTTTCATGTAATGTGCTTCAGAAGGAAAAGGAAGGGTCCACATGAGGTCCTACCTCAATGAGCTTTCCTCTCATTCCTGATCTGATCTTCTGACTGGGGCTGTAGAGCAGAGATAAGACTAGCTGATACTGCAAAACCTGTAAGCCTCTTCTGTCTGTCAGTAGTGCTCTTTCCTGCAGGGGACAGGCAGAGGCGTGTGATGGCAGCTTTTCTCTTGTCCTTGGTTAAACATAGAACTGCTGTTGAATTTTCTGTTTTGGAAGTCTGTCTTGTACATCCATTAAGCTAAAAATAGACTTGTCCTACGTTGAAGATTTTCATAAAGATTAAGTTCACAAGTCTGTCCTAAGCTTTGTGAAGATGTCTTTGTTAAGCTTTCTTTACCATTATTAGCTGTGTTGCTGGTTTTGGTAGTCCTTCACGATACCGGTCACTTAGGAGCATCACAAGAGCTTCTGCACTGCATTCTTCATCTGGTGTGCAACTATAGGGACTACTCTTCTAGGTCCAAATGTGGGGAACCTGAAATGCAGACTCCTACCCCTCCACCCCTCTCGCTGTAACTCTTGGGGTGGTAGTGGCTCCAGTCTAGCCTCCAAATCCTTTGGAAACTGCCAGGTGGTAGGAAGGATTGTTAATTATCATATCAGCATAGATATTCTTACTTTAAGGTACCTTTAAAGGAAGAAAATGTCTGTTAGTGTCAGAGAATGCATCTGAGGATTGTGCTACCTCTCTGCATTGCCCTATCCATGTTGGTGATGGTAATGCAAGATAGCGGAGTCACTTTGCAATGTGTCTGTTACTCCTGGAGCTTTGAAACAGTCTGAGGCTTATTTTTCCTTCCTGCTGTTAGTCAACTCCATTATTCACTCTTTCTTGTTTCTCTTTTTGCAGCAGAGTGATGGTCTGCATGGGTTATGGTGATAACCATAACCAGTTGTGGGATTCAGTGTAGCATTCCACGAGCATGTGGAATGTCCAGCCCACTGTGTTGGGATTGGAGAACAGTTTTTGGTCTGAAGGTGGATGGCTAAAATATTCTGATTAACAAGGTAGTACTGATCTTGTTCCTGCACTGTCAAACTTCAACACAGCCAGTAGCTGTTACATTAGAAAAATGATTATGAGTAAATAGTTTTTAAGAACATAATAGCCTGATTTCATTAGTTATTACACTAGGCAGTTAAAGATGCTGTTTTCTGCAAGGCATTTGGCTGATGTGTAAGATAGCTGAAAGTATATTGCAATTAGTGAGAATGAAGTAGTTGTCAATTTTGTCTTGAATGGTTCCATTAACCATCCCACTAATGGTTGTAGTGAACCTTTAATGAATACAGTAAACCACATAATCCACACAAGCCTCTATGGCTTGGTACATGCCGTGTTCTATAATGGTAGCATGCAGTCAGGTTCTCCATCTGATTCACTAAGTACTTCAACAACTTGGTATGACTTCTAATTAAAAATTGCTGTCTCAGTTGTCATGCTCATTAAATATCTTTTCCTCAAGACTGGTGTCCTGCTAACATCCTCTGCTGTGTTGGCTGATGGGGTCTGGCATGTTATGGTGCTGGTTTAGACCAAAGTAAGAGTAAAAGATGAGACATCTGGAAGTTTCATAGGGGTAAGTTAGGGGATGCCCTCGAGTTCTGAGGGAGCCCCGTTGGTTTATTTTGAAAGCTGTTTCCACTTTGTGCCAGGCCATTTCCTCATCATGACATAGCTCAGGTCAGTATTCAAGATGTGGTTCTGTCTCAGTGGCCAGTAGCACTAGTAAAGAAATGGAGGTCAGTGGGATGTGGCTGACTTGCTGCTGGTTGAACCCTTTGTAGTGACAGCAGTTGGCAGTGGTGAGATGAAGACAGCGTTGGGTTTGTGCTTTGCAATAGGATCTGTCACAAAATGCTGAGGGACCTGCTCAGACTGGGTTTGGTTGTCATTAGGGCCACAGTTAAAAATTCACCCTAATAGAGTTAGTACCTGTATCTGATCAGGGCAAGAGGTTAATCCTTGTGACTGCCTAATAAACCAGATGCTTTGAAGAAACAAGGTTTTCCAATGTGTGTTCTTCTCCTGAGCTCTTCCACAAAACCTGTATGCACACGTATGTAAGCAGTTGCGAGAAAAGAACAAAGCTGAGCTCCTGAGCTAAGTGCTGTTTTTCTAGTACTCTTAAAATCTAGAAAAGCAGCAGGCTTGTCTTTGAGCCAGCAGCAGGTGGTTTACATGGAAATTTAGCAACTCTGCTGATCTTGCCCATTGCTTTTAGCTCTGGCACCCTCACCCCATTAAGAGCAGGAACAATTCTGTTTGTGTGTCTCACGGTGGCTGCGTAGCACTGCCTGGTGAGCACATGGCTGGTCTAAACTGGCTTTGACAAATCCAATGAACAGTCTGAATTATCTGCAGCCTAGTTCATTAACTGAGTCTGAACAGCCAACGTTGTGCCTCTAGTGGTGTATCTTGTATGCTGTGTTCCATCTTCTCCTCCTGCTGCCTCTTGGTCAGTGCTCAAGTTATGAGTGTACCTGCTAATGTCCTGCATGCCTAGAGTAGGTGTCCTAATTAACAGGGTGTACATATTTCAATCAAGTGTAGTTAGGGTGGGTGAGGGAAACTGAAGTTGAATGATGAGAGAAGCACAGTACTGGATTTTCATTTCATGTGGGCCTGGATTTTGTTAGCGTTGTTCGAGAATTCCACTGTGGTAGCTGAAGTCGCCTTTCCCCAAGACTTGGTCAAACTGAATATCTGCAGTTGCCAGAACGGAGCTATCTTCACCTTATAGCCTGTCTGCCTGCTGTGGATTTCTTTGACTTGGTGGTTGTTGTTTGTTTGTTTTTTTTCTAAACAATTGTTTTTGATATGTAATGAGGATTGCTCATAAGGGAGTTCCTATGGATCCACTAATCATTAGAATCATTTTATGAAGAGAGTCTCAGGGCTGCACTAAACCTGTTTGAGAGCCTGTAGGGAGAAGGCTGTGCTTGATCTCCGCTTGTAACTGTAGCACATCATCTTTGAATCCTTAGCTTCTCAGCTAGACTTTGGCTAAAGTCCCTAAGTTAGGCCTTAGAGCTCTGCTAGGCAAGAACTGGTAAGTGATGCAGCTCCCTTTTGGATTAATGCATGTGTCACCTTTAGTTTTAAAAGGCGTTTTTGTACAGTGTTTCAGCTGGTAAACAAGTTCTATTCTGGCCTGTTAGAGGAGAAGGCAGCAGTCTCAGGGACAGGCCAAGTGCTGTGAAGTGTTAGCCCCACAGGGTATGGGGAATGCATTTCTTGGCTTTATCCTGTTGCTTGAAGAAGATTGTTTTTTTTAAATGTTGCTTTTTTCTTTACAGAAATCTAATGTTATTGCCTCCAGAAATAAAAGATGAATGAAATCAACTCTATAGCATTGTTAATGCCGGGCAAATAGAAGTGCAAATAAATGCAAGAAGCTGTAGTGGCTTCAGGCTACTTCAAACTAGAATTATCTTACCATAGTGAATGCTTGATTTCTGCTGTTTACTCAAGAGGATATTATGAATAAAAGATGGAAGAAAAAATGCATATTCTACTTAGATCACTTCATTGTTTGCAAGTACTTAATCTGCATGAATTTTAACTTTACAAAGTAGGAAGCTGATTTAATACGGAAGCAGGTGCATTGATAACATTATGACAAAAGGATTGGTAACTGGATTGCCAGGGTTATTTATTGATAATTAGCTATCCTTCAGCTTACATTTTGGTCCCAAGTTAGTAGTAGAGCACAAAATATATATCAGGACATTAGCTCACAAAAAGGTTCACTACAACTATTCACTATTATCTTCAGATTATAGGTGTATGTAGGCATTGCTCCTGCTTATTTAAAGGCTTGGTTTCTGTGCATTGGTTTTCATGTTAATCAGAGGGCAGATCCAGTTGGGATCATAGAATGGATTGGGTTAGAAGGGACCTTAAAAATCATGGAGTTCCAACCCCTGTACCATGGGCCGGGACACCTCCCACTAGAGCAGGTTGCTCAAAGCCCCATCCGGCCTGGCCTTGAACACTTCCAGGAATGGTGTGTCTGCAGCTTCTCTGGGCAGTCTGTTCCAGTGTCTCGTCACCCTCACAGGAAAGAATTTCTTTCTAGTATCTAACCTAGATCCTCACCCTCTTTCAGTTTAAAACCATTACCCCTTGTTGTATTGCTACATGCCCTCATAGAGTCCCTCCCCATTTCTCCTGTAGCCCCCTTTCAGGCCTGGAGGGATGAAGGTGAGTGAGAAGTTGGTTGTCCTGCTAGTGAAATCTAAGACCTAATTTGTCCCTGTTGTTTTTTTTTTTCCTTTGCCCCCCATGAGTGTTTGTAAATCAGTATTTGAAGAACTGTCTTCTGGTGGTCTTGGAAGTCTTCATGGAAGTCATGGTCATAGATGACTTCAGCTGACAAAGCTGGTATTTCTGGTATATGAAGCAGGGTGGCTTTGCTGTACAAACGGTGGTGCAGCTAGCTCCTGTGTTTTGTCAAATCATATGCTGGCAACACTGCAGATGGGGACGTGTTTACAGTGAGAATAAATGCCCATCCTGCATATTGAGGCTGGAAGACTGCTCTGCAGTATTTAGTGGTTCATTCTGTGGTAACTGTTAATGTCTACCACCAAGGTTTTTTTTCCAGTCACTAGTGTGTGAGTGATGTTATCCTCTTGCAGATTTTCCTTAAAGATAAAATTGATGGTTCGTGCTGTAATTCTTACTGCAGTTGCTTGATGAGTAATTCTTTCTGGAAAGTACTTTATAAACATCGAGGGCACTTGCAGTAGGTAGTACCACTATCTGGCAAGAAATGTAGCTGTAGGGAAAATTTGTTCTCTCTTCCTCTACGTGCCAGGTGTCTTAGAAAATGCCTTCCCCCAAGATTATATTCTCACTTGAGTGTGTGCATAGATGGGACAGTTGTTAGAGCTGTATGATAAGACACATCTAGGAATGAGTACTTACACAGTGAGTGGTAAGCGAGCCGCAAAAATTTGGCAGTAGAGGAAAAGATTCTCGTTGCTATCTCAGTTTGATTATGCCTATGGTGCATTTCTGTTTGATTTTTCATGATTATTTGCAGTTATACCTGAGCAAGCTGCTCTGTTAGATAAGCTATGGGTGCTTCAGGCCAGAGTACTGTCTCTGTGGGACTTGTGAAGATTGAGGCCTGAAGTCAAAATCTTGGTGAATTAATGTTTTGTGTCCTTGACGAATTTCTGGTCAGGGATGTCAGCAACTTGGAGAACTAAGTTCTTCAAACTACAAAACTTTTCCAAGCTGCAATCACTTTTTTTTTTTCTTTTGGTGGCTTTTAATACGAAACTTACTGGCTCAAGTGTGTGTACTGGAGGAGAAAAAGCTGTTCTCTACAAATGCTGTGTCGGTGAGGCTGTATTTTATGCTTTTGGGCTACCTCTGCTTTCTTTTAGGTAGGACTCAACAGCATCAGGTTTTCCTCCAGGGCTGTGTGTACAAGATATCTGGGTGGATTAACTGAGCCGTTAGTCTATGGAACAAAAGGGGATCAGAGAAAAGGTATCTTGCCCTGAGAAGTTGTAGCTGTTGCATAAAACTATGGAAACAGTGTCTTCTTTATCACCACTATAACTCTTGGTTATCGGCTTCGACTGCTTTTCTTTAGGTTGCAAAGAGCCTGAGGTAGTGGCCAGAGGGAAAAACCTCATGCTGAAAGACGAGTGGAGTTGAAATGAGGGAAGAGGATGGTGTAAGACTGCAGCAGGTGCTATGAATTGTGAAAAATGAGATAATCCAAGTCCCTTTCCAGCTGGAACATGGTAGCTTAGGGTACAATCAGAATCCTCATTCTTGTTGGGACAAGAGTGGTATGTGAAGGTGAGGTTTAAATGTGACCCTAAAAGTTGCATCAAAAGCTTGTTGTGTCCAGTAAAGAGAAGCTGCTGATGCAGGAGCTGGTTTCTATTGTGCTTGTTATTGTTTAAACATAGTTTAAAATAGTTTTGTGACAAGGTTGCCTAAAATTTAGTTTGCAAGTATCTTTCTCCTGTAGGATGCAACTGAAATGGTTAGAGGGGAGCAGGGAAGACTGCTGCAAGACTGCTGAAATTAAGGTTCTTAGCAGATGGGACGAAGTGCCTTAATGTTAGTAGAGAGGTGCCTCACAAAACAGGAGATAGCTCAACCTGGTGGTCTTTTAAGAAGCATTTTGCTCTGAAAAAACCCACAAACCAATTGCAATTTAATTTGTTCCTCACACCTTTTAAAAACAAAACAGCCCCCACCTAGTATTTGAAGTGATTTTTGCAGGTCAAAGACTTTGCAGAGAAGGGGAATATAGGAAGGCTTCCCCTAGAGGGCTGTTAAGAAATGAATCTCACACTTAATGATTTTGATGTGTGTTATGTATTTAAATAAAAATGTTAAAAGCAGAGTCCCCTGGAGATAATGTGGCAGTATGGGCCTTGGTGAGCAATTATGGAATCAAAATTGTTAGTTACACTTTTTCCACTTTGAAGTTCCATAAACATTGACTGACTCATCACTGGAGACCTTAATCTTAACTCAAATAACATTAGAGTACAGAATAGAAGGCTGGGAATTGATTTTTCTTGTTTGTACTGCGTGTGTTTGCATGCATGTCCTCCCAGTTTCCTGACTCTAAGGCATGCTACCAGCAGCTTGGAGATGATCCGATTAAAAAAAACTGGAAACTGAAAAATCTCTGAATGATTAAAGGTTGCACTGTGGTCTCTCTAGCTGCTGAGTGGCTCTGAGAATTAATTCCCTTCCCAGTCTATGGTGGAGAACATGAATCTTTGATTATATAAGCTTGGGAAATATATTTAACAGAGAACCTACAGCTACTGTTCCATTACTAACAAATGTCAGTTATAAGAATTGTCTTCCTGACCCCGCAGGCAATTTATGCGCATCTGTCAATGTTTGCTATCCTGAAAACATACCACCTGCATCTAGCACCAGTTTTATCTTGGGACTCTTCTGAACAGGTGCTTTCTATAAATCTTGAAGGCATAAACCCTGGAGGAGGGCAAGGAGCGGGTTTCTCATCTTGAACAGCATCCAGCCAAGAACAAACAAACAAATTAGTTCGGCCTGAACTTGTGGCTGGGAAAAACACTCAAATGCCAGTGTCTGTAGCCCGTGCTACCCTGCTCACTACCTGCATTTGAGAAGTTGATCTCATGATTGGGGAAAACTGAACTTGAGCTAGTGGGGTTTGATACATAAGTAAAATGATTTAAAATCACTGGAGTAGCCTGTGTGGCTAACTGACAGTACAAGAGCTGTGCTTTAAGTGTTCCACCAAGCTGTTCCCTGAACAGCAGCCTCAGGGAGAAGGGATTAAATCTTTTAATTAGATGCAGCCCCCACCAATCTGGTAGATTTTGAGTCAACGTGCTGAAGCTCTTTAATCATTTAAAATGAACTAGCAGGTAAGCTAATATTGGGTGGGATAGTGAAGTGTAGTGAGTGTAAAACTTGTCAGTTCATTCCAGCAAAACTCCCATGAGCTTCAGTGATACTGAATTTATCTTGAAATTATTCACACACTGGCTTTCTAACTACTTAAACAAAATGTTATATTTCTGTTTAAGGTACTGAGAGTCCAAATTGTTATATAACAAATACAATTTATAACTAGATATAGCTCAGAGGACTACATTCAAGACTGTAGGAATCATTATCTGCAACAAGCCTTGGGTAATTGCTAATTGGTGTGGTTTGTGGCCACTGCGCACCGAGGCACCAGGGCAGGAACAAATGTACTTCAGCTAATTGTGCATTTGGTTTCTGGCTTGCAGTTCCTCTCACTGGCTTGCCAGAAACCTGGTCGATGTGTTTTCTTGCTTTCCACACTTAAGTACAAAGAATGAAGAGATTTGTTTTATTGCTATTTATTAATTTAGTGGAACTCAAGTTTTTAACAACTTGCAGTGTTCTGACCTATGCTTGTGGCTGTGGGTGCTGCCCTGGCTTCCAGTGCTATTCCACGTTTCTCTCTGCCTGTCCCACAGACTGTGTGAAGGGAAGGTGCCTCACTGGTCACCAAATGGTAGGTACATATTTAAGCAGGCACTCTGCATGGAGTGAAGGTGCTACAGATGCTCAGCATACAGTGAAGTGATCATGCATTCGAGGGTGAAGGCATGGGAATGGCTTAAAGTCAGAGCTTGAGCAATGTTAAGCAGTTTAAACCTCCCTACAGAGTCCTCTTTTCCTTTTGGAGCTCAAATCCCTTACTCCCTATAGAAGGAAAAGCTGTATTTACTAGGACTCCCAATATCCCAATGGGATGTTGAACTGTGCCAGAAATAAATTTTTGGCCTCCAGAAGTATTTACATTTCCTGAATAAAAGAATGACAAACACTTCAAAAGAAAACAAAACCAAAATAAACAAAAAACTCAACCCCAAACCCAAACAGTTGACACCTTGTTGTTCAGCCTGTGTCTTCAGATGTGTCACTGCAGCCATCAGTCCCTGGGATATGCTCACTACTTCTACTTCTGGACTTTGTTAGCTTAATTGCTAAGCAAGAAGCTTCAATTTAGTGATAGTAAAATTGTATGATGTTGAGACTAAACTGGTAAAGAGAAAACATTTGGTGGTTGCACAATGCAGTCTGAGAGAAGCTTGCATAAAGCTACCTTGAAACAATGATGTTCAGCTGCAGACTGTGCCCTTGCCAACTGCATAGGGACCTGAAGGAACTTGAGAGATTGAGACCTAAGCCTTAACTTTAATATTTCCACTGTGGTCCACTCAAAATCATTTATTGCCTTTATTCCTGAGCAGTGTGTATTCTGGGGAAGGGCCAGGGCTGACTACTAGGGCAGGGACAGCCTGTCTCAATGTCCCTGATGGACAGCCCCATTTTTGCCTGTATGTGCTTGGAGCAGCTGGAGTAGTTCAGGCCCCTGTTTCACTGCTGGGCCAGCATGTTTAGATGCTTCCTAGAGGAAGTAGGAAAAAAATTGCTTCCTAGAACAAGTCAGAAAAAAATTACTTTGAGGTTTTTCTTATAAATGGGTGTTGACCCTGGCTATCTACATCTTTCTAGTTGGGATATAGTTTTGCTTTGCATTTTCTTCAACAATTATTTTTCTTTTGGAGACTTGAGCAGTAGGGGGCAAAGTAGATGTAGACTTGAAAATGCAGAATGTATGGAAGACTGATAAGGGGGGGTGGACTAGATGACTTCCAGAGGTCCCTTCCAACCCCATATCATTCTGTAATTCTGTGACATCCTGTATTTAACTCCAAATTATGTTATAACCAGGACAGCTGCAAAGCTTTGAAAATCGCACCCTCTGCGCAGTGTGAGGCTGCACTAGGAATGTACAGTAAGTGTGCAGTGACATGAGAGGGTGGGAGAAGTGCCTACTGCTTTGTGCTTCTGATGGAGTCAGCTGTCAGCACAGCCAGATGGGTGCAACAGGAGTGGAAGTTTGAATGCAGAAGTAGTGGCAGCAGCATTGCTGTTAGAAGCAATGATGTCTCCTCTAGCGGGTCTGGCCCACAAGGGCTAAAGAGGAGCTGATGCGGGCTCTTTGGAGAAGTCTAGGCTGCCTTAATGAACAAAATCTGGGAGATGGAGAAGTGAGGAGGGGAAGAGGCCTGTGTTCTGCCTGGTCAAGAATCGCCCCTAAAAAGTTTGTTCTGGTCCATAATCTAATGGTAAAAGATGCATTTTTAAAAAAGGTGTATCCCCAAAGGAATGAAATGTTTACTAAGGGATATGGTTGGCTTTGTAGGGAACAAAGGCCAAGGAAAGATGACTTCCATGAATTCTTAGGGCTGGGTTCCTGGGAAACCAAAGAGTTCAGGAACAAGTTAAGTGCTGTTGGCAAAATCTGTTTCCTACAGGCCCATTCAGTAATAAAATACTTAATGTTATCTGTGACTCAAAGAATAGCTCAATATAATGAATGGTATGTCTTGGTACCTGTGATGTACTCTCTGCTCAGAGGCAGGAATGCTGTGGAAAAGAGTGGGGTCTGGTCCCTGTTACCTGAAAGAGCCAGCTGTGCTGAATTCCCTGGCTGTGAAAAGGGAAAGCTCTGATGGTGACTGGGTGTGCTGAGACTGAATGAACACTACTGAATTAAGCGGTTAGAGATTTCCTTGTGATGTGTGTATGTTGGTTATTACCTAGAATACTGGCTATTAGCTGCTACTTCCTTGATAAATCATTTAGCTGTGTGTTCCTGGCTTACCCTAGTGTGTAGTTCTGATTGTCAGCTGTCATGGTTTGATCATGAAAATCACAAGTTGGCTTTAGGAGCAAATAGAAGTATATATAATACTACAGCTGATCTGGTGTTTACTCGATATGGTTGTTAAAAATAATAAGTTTGCTCAAGTGTGAGTGGCTTCCCTGGGGAAGGAACAGGATAAGGAATTGACCGTCTTTCTGTTCTATTTATAAGGGTGTGTTTTTTTTATCAAGTCTTTCTAGTACTTTCACATGCACACTAAAGTGGGTTACTTAGTGAACACTAAACTGGCAAAAACTGTTAGGGAAGCATACACACACACAAAAATATTGAAGCTTACTTTCAAGTGTGCTATGATACTAGAATAAATGTTGGACTCAAAATGACTTGTTGAAGCTTTGAATGTTCTCACTAAGCTTGATGCAAAAACATTCATTGCATCAAGGCTGAACTTTATCCTCAGCGTTAAAGCAAATTCCAAGTACTTCCATCCTTCATGATACTTCTAATCAGCCTTATGGTGAGCCTTCAGCTCACCTGCAAGCTAGTGTGGGGGGAGATGAACCCGCATTGCGGAACGGTCGAGCTGTTATTGCAGGCAATTCTGAAAACATGACGTGTGTTTACTATAAAGGGGCAAGGGTGAGAAGATAAATTTTTAAAAAGAACCAAACTGAGCCTCAAACCCCAAGACTCAAAAATCATGATGCCTAAAAAAAAGGTTTTGTAATGTTTTGATGTCTGACTCATTTTTGTCAATGCCTGGAGCTGCCAGTACTGAGTTGCTGATACTCAGCATTGTGCATGGAAGGATTTCCAATAATAAGAAGCAATACTGATACACAACAGCACACAGTTGATGCTAAATATGCCAACAGCACTGACCTGAAATGCCTCCTACTTGTTCTTGAGTATACTGTGAAAATGGCTAATGTATGTTCTACTTGCTCTGAGAAGGAGGGAGCTCAGGGAGCACAAGCCATTGAAGGATGTAAGGAGCTCTAGGGACCAACAAGCTTGGACAGAATTTGAGCTTGATCACTGCTATTCAATTTGGGTGCAGGAACATAGTTTTGTCATGTACTTTGTGTATTTATTACAATAATTCTGGAATAGTCACAAAAAATCCTGGAGGTTAATGCTTAACAAAACATCAATAACACAGATCATCAATCAACACATACTTAGCAATGGGTAACAAGTTATACTTGGCTTCAGGACAATAAAACTAGTCAGTATAGAAAATGTCCTGATAGCGTGGTTAAGTCAGTGCTTCTACGCTTTCCACTGAGGATACTTGTCTATTATATCTGTCAAGGAAAAAATAAGCTATCTAGAAATAACTGAAGTTATAGTATCAGTACAGCTCAAATGTTTACATGAGGCTTTTTGTTTTTGAGAAAAAATAGCACTACTGAGATGAATGATCTGATTGTATCTTAATATAATCCTTTATTTTTATCAAGGACTTCCTATAGGAGACTTCTGTCCCAAATACATATATCAGGCTTACTGGTCCAAAGATGATCATCTTGTCTGGGGCGCATGAGTACGAGGTATTAAGTTTGGGAAGATCTGAGCAAGGCTTCATTAGGGAGCATGTGGTACAAATCTTTCCATTAGTATTGTGGCTGACTGGCGTCTTGCTTTCACCTAGAATGACGCTAGGGCAGATGTTACTGAGACCATACACTTCGGCACCAGCCAAGACTTTGAATTGAGTTGGATTTAGAGTGGCCATGATGGCTGTGGTGAGATTGTAGGGCATAAGTGGGAGACCAGGACAGAAAGCCCAGATTCTGGGCCTGGCCAGTCTGGTGATACTGGTACCCTTGCCTCTACATGTGGTAATGGTGCCCCTGCTGTCAGCTCTCATGGGTCTGGAGGAGGTGATTTTAAGTGGTTTTGGTTCGATAGGTCATTCATATGCCACGCACTAGGGAACTACTAATCTAGGCTAGCCTGGTGAGCTTTTACCCTTTTCAGGGAGAAAATCAAAGTCCAGCTATATGTGGAGGACAAACAGATACAATACTGTCTGCTCATGGATTCATCTGTGTAGGGAATACATAATGTTCTCAAACATTGTTCTCGGATGTTTTCCTCATGCATTATGCAACACGCTTCCCTAATGAAAGCTGGAGAAGAGCAGCTAAAATTTGGAGTTACCTTCCTCGCCTGAGCAAAAAGCACTTACTTGTAGCTAGCAGTGTCTTCCCTGGTTTCCTGTCATTGTCTCTCTCATAAATATTTAATACACTTTGCGTGATTATCTCTCACCAACCATAGTTGTGCCAATTGCCAGGTGATACATTGACTTTCCATTGCACCCAGCTTGCAGTTCATGGTAAGAGATGGGCTTGATACACTCCTCACATCTGGAATCTGGCTTTGCACAGGCATAAAAAGACCTAAACTCTGAAGCTGGTGTAGTGTCAGTCTGCTGGTAGCTTCAGAAAGGCTGAACTGGTTAACAGCCAGTGGTGGTTCTTGCCTTCTTTCCCTGTTAGTGTGGTCAGACTTTCTCAGAGCACACAGCTGTCCTTGCATAACTCTACTCCCTTGCTAAAAATAGCCCAACATATCACTGGAGTGGCCCTGATAGCCACAGGGAAACATTCTCTGGACCCAGTATTTCATTGGGAGTGTAACTCGAGATACAGGCCAAAAAGTCAAGTCCTTGTCTCTTCCCATGGCTTTCTTGTGAGGCTTTAAGCAGGCTGCTGCTGATTCCTTCCCTCTTCCTCATCCCAAAAGTAAGTAAATAGGCTGAAGCGGGGGTGCAGGGGAAATGGGAAGGAGATGAGAGGGACTGCCAGGCAGGAAGGACTCTGGAAGCCTGTTATAAAGATTGGTATTGTAGATGTGACTCTATAGAGAGGCTTGTACTAATGGGGTTACTACAGTGAAAAGAAAATGAAAAGTACCCTCTTCTTAGAGGAAAAGGATTTTTATTGGCTGAAGTCATAGCTGAATTTCTTTAACCTTTGCATTTGAGACTTGAAATACTTTGCCATTAAGCTTGTTCAGAGGCAAGAAAAAGTAAGTTGAAGAAAAATCCCTTTTACCTGCAAAAATGAATGGATCTCATGACCTCAGGCATCACAGAGCATCTCTAGGGGGAACAGAACTTGAGTTTTGCTGTATCTTTCTATTAGAGAATTACAGAATGGTATATATGTTAGGATTTCACTTCAGATGGGCTTTGAAACCTGGTAGGGGGGGGTTCAGAGTCTGGGAACTGGGCAGATGGTTGATTTCAAGTGCTGA
Source organism: Jacana jacana (assembly GCA_013400555.1). NCBI lineage: Eukaryota > Metazoa > Chordata > Aves > Charadriiformes > Jacanidae > Jacana > Jacana jacana. The sequence continues at coordinate 2,035 of VZTM01040735.1, read as the reverse complement.
AGTACAGGATGATGCTGAATTATTCTTTTCATTTTTTATTTTTTTCTGAAATGTATTAGAGCACTCCAGTGGAGTCACTGGTCTCTCTTGGTGTATAGGTATGCAGTCACCTGCTACACACTTTCCTCTGTGAATCCAATCCAGAGCATTTTGAAAGTGTGAAACATATATTTCACAGATTACCGTGGGGATCACTGTAATCAGCTTTGAGACCTGCTAATGCTGTAGAGATCTTTGAAGGACTACTGCTGTTTTCATCTTCATGCAGCCAGTGCAAGAAGGAACCAACATCATGTCTCTGTGCCGTCGCTGGAAGGGATGCTTCTCTCTAGGTAACTGTATAATGGGCAGCTGCTTTTGTTGTGCATTACACTGAGCTGTGGGTGGACAGAATTAAGAACAACAGATTTGGGAATGCTTTAGAGCAAAAGGTCAGTATGTATTCAGTAAATCTTTCTAATCTAGCATTGGCTAGAAGCCAGCGTTACAGGCCTCTGGGCTTTTAGTAGAAGACTACAGATAGCTTTGCATCAGGGGCATATAAATGGGAAAACATTTCTTTTTCTTGTTTAAATTGTTCTCTTAGAAATCAAGATCAGCTGTGCTTGCAGTTGATATGCTTAGAGCTGTTAGTAAATTGTTATAGGAACAGATGCATTACAGAAATGAAAAAAGCACTTGTGTGCCAGAATGCTAATAGAATTATGATGTGCCAAAAGTATTTTTAGCCTCAACCAATATTAATACAGGGAAACAAGCCTCAAAGGTGGGAGGAGAGAAGGCTGTAAGTGCTCTCTTCTAAGGATTAGCTGTGGCTGTCAGTTGTGCTAAGGAGATTTCTGATGGCCGTTTTCAAAATATTCCACTAATCGCCTGACAGATCCACTGTGCTCGATACTTACGTACATGGCCCACAAATAGGATTACTGGTCATGGTTATCCAAGGTGTACCTGACAAAAGTGCTGGAATTCCAGAATCTTCCTTGAGCAGTGGGACTATTCAGGAGAGATGGTTTTTCTTGTTTGAACTCTAAGAATCCAGTCTAACTGTAACTTCTGCTACCTCATGTTCAGTTCTTAAAATTGCTTTAAGAATAAAATCTCTGAAATTCCAGGAACTGAAAGGTATGCGAAATAATGGTACTGGAAGAAGGGAGTAGAATTGCCATTGTGAGTTGTCAAATACAATGGCTTCAGTGTTAAACTAAGGGTTTTTTTCCCGCTTTGTATAGGAAGACTTCTTGAGCTGAGAATTCAAAAGGAACTTCTTAATAATGTTGCCTTCATCGCAGAGGCTGAAAGTGCATTCAGAATGGACCCAGTGTGTTTTTGTGTTGG